>CATIWR010080185.1:0-51191 GCA_949677035.1 Omphalea diandra
TTAAAAGAAAAAGAAGGTGGAGATGTCACATTTAGTAACAATGTCAAAGGTAAGGTAATTGGTATTAGAACCATCAGTAAGAGTGAATGTTCTTTAATTGATAATGTTCTTTTAGTTAGTGGCTTACAACATAATTTGTTAAGTGTAAGTCAATTGTGTGACAAAGGTAGTAAAGTCACCTTTGATCCTAGGAAATATCGAGTCACCACTTTAGCGGAGGATGAGGTTATTTTCAAGGGTGAAAGAAAAGGCAATAACTACTCAATTGACTTAGACAATTTGGCTAACCAATCCTTTAAGTGTCTTATGTTTATGAGTAATGAAGCTTGGTTATAGCATAGAAGATTTAGACATGCAAGCATGGATCTTCTTCAAAGCCTATCTAAAGGAAAGTTAGTAGAAAGACTTCCCAAGCTTAATTTCTCTAAAGATAAGACATGTGGTCTATGCCAAATGGGGAAGCAACATCATGTCTCTCACAAAGCCAAAAATGTTGTAAGTTCAACTATACCTTTTCAACTTATCCATATGGACTTAATAGAACCTACTAGAAGTGCTAGCCTAGGTGAAAAATACTATGCACTAGTCCTCATAAATGACTACTCTAGATTTACATGGGTATCCCTTCTAGCTCATAAGAATGATTCATTTGATGCTTTCAAAAGTTTTGTAAAAAGGGTTCAAAATAAAAAAAGGTTACTTCATATCTTCTATTAGAAGTGACCATGGAAAGGAATTTCAAAATGAGTCTTTTGAAAATTATTGCTTCGAGAATGGAGTTTTTCATAATTTTTCAGCTCCTAAAACACCACAACAAAATGGTATTATAGAAAAGAAAAATAGAAAATTGGTGGAAATGGCTAGAACAATGCTCAATAAGTATTCTCTACCAAATTACTTTTGGGTTGAAGCCATTAACACTGCATGTTATATTGCAAATAGAGTTTTTAAAAGACTCATTATCAATAAAACTTCTTATGAGCTATGGAATGGTAGAAAACCCAAGATATCATACCTTAGAGTGTTTAGATGTAAGTGTTATATTTTGAACACCAATGATAATCTTGGAAAATTTGATTCAAAAATCAATGAAGGTATCTTCTTGGCATATTCCACCTCAAGTAAAGCATATAGAGTCTTTAACAAAAGTTCAATGGTAGTTGAAGAATCTATGAATGTTGTTTTCGATAAATCTAGTAAACTTGATCTTCAAAAAGGTATTTTTGTTGATGATCTTGTGGGTGATCTTGAAAAGCTAGAATTGGATGATTCTACAAGAAGAGTTGATAAAGATAAAGAAGAAGGTGATTCATTAAGAGTAGATGAAGACCAACATCATTAACAATAAGTAGAGCCAAGCCAAGATCTACCCAAAGATTGGAGATTTTCCAAGTATCACCCCAAGGACTTGATCATTAGTGATACATCTAAGGGTATAAGTACTAGATCTCAACTTCTTCATTTAAATAATAATCTTGCATTTGTTTCTCAACTTGAGCCAAATTCAGTTGATAAGGCTCTTAATGATGAAAGCTGGGTACTTGTTATGCAAGAAGAACTCAACCAATTTGAGAGAAATAAGGTATGGAAACTTGTCCCTAGGCCTAAAGAACACCCAATTATAGGTTATAAGTAGGTGTTTAGGAATAAGTTAGATGAGCAAGGTGTCATCACAAGAAATAAGGTTAGATTGGTTGCTAAAGGATACAACCAAGAGGAAGGCATAAACTATGATAACACCTTTGCCCCCATAGCAAGATTAGAGGCCATTAGGATTCTCTTAGCATTTGCATGTCACATGAATTTTAAACTTTTTCAATTGGATGTGAAGAGTGTTTTTTTGAATGGCATTATAAAGGAGGAAGTATATGTTGAATAACCACATGGTTTTGAGTCTCATTGTTTTCCAAACCATGTTTTCAAACTGAACAAAGCCTTTTATTGATTGAAACAAGCTCCAAGAACTTGGAATGAATGACTTAGTTTGTTTCTTTTATAAAATGATTTTGAAAAAGAAAGGTTGATACTACACTATTTGTTAAAAAGCACAAGCATGACACTTTAATTGTCTAAATCTATATTGATGATATTATCTTTGGTGCTACGAATGAGTCCCTTTTGTGAGGATTTTGCTAAGTGTATGACTAGGAAATTTGAAATGAGCATGATGGGGGCTCAAATTCTTTCTTGGTCTACAAATCAAATAATTCAAAGAAGGGATCTTCATCAACCAAGCTAAATACATAAGGGAAATTCTAAAGAAATTTGGCATGGAAGGATGCAAGGTAGCCAAAACTCCAATAAGTAGTATCATCAAGCTATACAAGGATGAATCAATTAAGGCGGTAAATGAAAAGAAATATCGAGGTATGATCGGATCTCTACTCTGTCTTACTGCTTCTAGGCCATATAAAATGTTTAGTGTTTGCATGTGTGCTAGGTTTCAATCCTCTCCTAAAGAGTCTCACTTAAATGTTGTCAAAAGGATTTTTAAATACTTGCAGGGCACATATCACTTAAGGTTATGGTATCCTAGGGAGTCATCTTTTAGCCTTGTAGGGTATTCAGATGCGGATTACGCAGGAAGTTTATTAGATAGAAAAAGCAATTCTGGGACTTGCCAATTTATAGGAGAATGCCTAGTTTCTTGGTTCAATAAAAAGCAAGTGTCAGTGCCTTATCCACTGCGGAAGTCGAGTATGTAGCGACGAGTTATTGTTGCATCCAAGTTCTTTGGATGAAACAACAACTGAAGGATTTTGGCAAAGTGGTTGATCACATTCCTATTAAATGTGATAACACAAGTGCTATTAATCTCTCTAAGAATCTCATCCAACATTCTAGAAGTAAGCACATAGATATTAGACATCATTTTCTTAGAGATCATATGCAAAAAGGTGATGTTGTGTTAGAATTTATTGACACAAATCATCAACTTGCAGATATTTCATTAAACCTCTAAATGAAGAAAACATGAACTTCATTAAAAGAGCAATGGGAATGTCTGATGGAAGTTCCCTAAAGTGAAAATTTTTTTCATCTTATATGTAATATTGTTATGTGTATTGATGTTTATTGATTTATGATATTTGTGGGTGTTATAGTTAAGTGGATCACAATGTTTTTTAAATTCAACTATTTTTCATTGATGACTCATAATTTGCGATCGCTATCCTTTCTTCATGGTCGCAAATTATAAGTCAATTTCACCCGACTGTCAAACATCAATTCGCGGTCATGAAATTTCCTCTCTACAGTGAATTTTGTCAAATTTTTCAAAATTTTAAATGTTATGGCACGTATTCCAAAGGAAAATTTGTTTATTACTCACATTTTTTGAAATTTGTAGTCGCGACTTGAGAAATCACGAATGCAAATTTAGGTAATCGCTTGACATTTATGAGATTTGATGACCAACCGTTTCCAACCCTTCATAACTCATTTTCTAGCCATTTTTAGTCGTTGATATGCCTCTTCAAAGGCTATATAACCCTTTAAACAGTGATTTTCATCACATCATCTCAATTCTTAAACATTCAAACTCTTCAAGCATTAATCTTCTTCTAATCTTTCTTACTTGCAATGGCCCTCAAGAAAATTTTTAGAGCAGATAAGAGTAAAGCAATGGCTCAATCTTCTGAACCCCCTGTCGTCCAACAAATGAAAGGTGTATCCAAAGAGGAGAAGGAAAGGTACAAAGCCAACACCTCCAAAATAATTCTACCAAACAAAATTCCTTCATCCTTTCTCTTAGAGACACTCGGCATCAACAACGAAGTGTGAGCGTTCCTATCGAATCTCGAATGGAACGAGTTCAGCTTTCGAGATGAACTCAACTATGAGGAGGTGGTGCGAGAATTCATGTGCACCGTCCAATTGAACAGAAAAGTTAAATCTATCGTGGGTCAATACGGGCTAGTATTTCGTGCATGTAACGACCCTTTTTATATAACCTTTGACCAAATTTCAGCCCTTTTTAACTTGCAAGTCGGAGAACACATTCCTTTCATCATCTCCACACTTGACGTCATCTACTCCGAATTTTGGTCAAAAATTTCTATTGAAACCATACACGACTGTCGCTCCTCACTAGCCAAACACATAAAGTCTTTACCCCTTTAGATCCTTCATCGTATCATCACTTTTTCAATCAATGTAAAAGGTGATGGCAATGAGAAGGTATCCCAAAAAGACTTGGCATTTTTGTTCTGCTTTGTAAAAAACAAACCAATCCAAACCGATCGATACCTTGTGGATTAATTGATTCACATGAGTACTAAGCCAAAAAGGCAGTTTCTCTTACCCTCCCACATTACTGCCATCTATAGATTTGTTAGAGCACTTGATGAGGAAAAAGAAAATTCCTTACCAAGAAGTTCTTTCCATCCTAAAACTTTCTGGACCTAACCTACTTCATCAACGCCAAAGCCATACACCCGGATATTTACGCTTATACTATAGGTGCTTTTGGTGCAAAGCGGATGGAGAGTTCACAAGCCTCTAAGAGGAAGAGGCT
This sequence comes from Omphalea diandra, assembly GCA_949677035.1. Lineage (NCBI taxonomy): Eukaryota > Viridiplantae > Streptophyta > Magnoliopsida > Malpighiales > Euphorbiaceae > Omphalea > Omphalea diandra. Next base: position 4,517 of record CATIWR010080185.1, read on the forward strand.
TCATATAAAAAAAGGTACAATTATTATCCCTCCTCCTCCTCCCAAACCAAAGTCCAAGTTGTCTCTTACCACCATCAACAACAAATTGGACAAACTAATGAGGATGATGAAGAGAAGATTCCTCCTCCTTTCACACCTTCACAGTGATATGATGGATCTTCAAGAGAAACTAGGAGTTCCTCCTTGCCACCTTTCGGACTTCACTAAGTTTGATGACACTCAAGATGAGGATGGCAATGAAGATGTTGAGGATGGGGATGAAGCTGAGGGAGCCACACAAGAGCAAGCAGTAGAAACTTCTGGGGATGATGATGATTCTCTCACTTGCTAGTATAGGAATCTTTTTTCTTATTTTCTAAGTTCTTTGTTTAGTTTGTCTTTTATAAACTGTGTGATCCTACAATTGTCAATAAATAAAGTTGTGTTTTTCTAGCAAATACTTGTTTTATGTGATTGACACATTCATCTTTATGATTTGCTTTCTTATGATTGCTCCTAATGCATACTTATGCTTGTTCACATTCCCCTCTAACACCCTCTTTTTGAGCTTTCCAAAGGGGGAGAGATAGACACTAAGAAAATCTAAGTCTAAAGTTTAAGGGGGAGTAAGTAAAAATAACTTGCAACCATAGCATAAGTTGAGGGGGAGCTTCATACTATCATACTTAGGATTTTTTTTAAAGGCATTTCTCTTAAATTAATTGGATGTCATACTTAGAATTTTATTTTAGTTGTTCATTGATTCAATAGTATATTTAACTTCACATTTCTGCATTTATTTTTTCACTTCGGATCAATCTAAGTTGTCAAAATCAAAAAGGGGGAGATTGTTGGACTAGAAGGGTTAATCCTAAGTCTAGAAACTCTTTTGATCTTGACAAAGTAGATTGATCATTATTAATGGTTTATTTAAGTATTGTTTTGCAGAAATTAATAGGATTTTCAAGTGGAGTTGGATGGAGCTCTTAAACTCCAAGTTGACTTTTAAATCGCGACTGCAATCTCAGATTCGCGACCGCGATCCATGAGAAGACTTGCTAGAAATCATACAGGTGAAATTGTGGAGTCATTCTCGGTCGCGACTCATCCAAAAGAAGGAATCCAAAAGTAATAGACTGTTTCGCGGTCTATATAGCGTCAGAGTTGCGACCGCGATTTTCAAAAAGCATCAAGAGGGAAACAAGTTCACAACCAAAGCTTGATAAATGTCCCAAGTGACCGTTGGAAGATAAAAATTGTGAAGGCAACTTGTTGGTAGTGACCGCGATTCGTGAAGTGGAAGATACAATTTTTGACAGATGAATTCGTGTCCTTAGTCGCGGCATATACAAGAAAATTCGCGACCGCTACTTTTGTTAGCAGAAAAAATGCAACGTCTATATTTTCCTGGTGAACTAATGGCAAGAAGACACGTGACTAGCTGTTAGACACAAAAGGGATTTTTTGTCGCAAGTTTTGGCTCCCGTATGGAAATTTGCAATTTGCGACCGCAAATGAGCAGTAGCGACCGCGACTTCAGCCTAACATGCAATTAATGCAGAATCTGTCTAGCATACCTTGAAGATTTTATACCAATTTTATTGCAACATCTCTTCGGTGGGTAGAGGCTATAAATACCTCACTAAACATATATAAATGCAAGAGAATTGATAACTTTGTAACCAAACGCTTGCAATTTTGCTACTCAATCTTTTCTATTCTTTTAGAGATTGTTTGGTATGAGCATAAACATCATTTGTAAATGTTGTAGTGTGAGCCTGTAAAAACACTAAGAGAGATTATTGTGTGAGCCTTAAAAACACAAGTGTAAAGGTTGTTATGTGAGCCTCAAAAATACAAGTGTAAATGTTGTTGTGTGAGCTTTTAAAACACAAGTGTAAAAGTTTGGTGTGAGACTGAAAACACCATTGGTAGATAGTGGAACTCCCAATTGCTGAGAATTGGGGAGTGGACGTAGGGTCAATTATACTCAAACCACTATAAATTTTATGTCTCCATTCTACTTATCTTTTTTCTTACTTTCTAGTTTTAATTTTTATACACCAATTCAACCTCCCTTTTTTGGTGTCTAGGGCCAACATATATAATATCTAAAACATAAAATATTACATATATTTTTTCATATATTTAATAAACTTTTGATTAAAAGAAAGTTTTTTACTATTGTCAATATATTTTATTCAATTATAAAATGAGCAATATAATTTGAGTGTTTTATATTTAAACAATAAAAGAGTAATGTTTATTTTAAATTGTATAATTATTTTATACAACAGTCATTTAATAATATGATATATTATTCCCGGAATATGCAAGAAAAATCCTGTGATTAAGATAGATTTAAAAGTCTTGAAATCACGACTCGAACAATTCTTTTTTTTTTGTTTCGTAAACCCAGGTAAGAAAATGAAATATAAATACAAGTTTTCTTTTCTCTATCTTTTTTTTTTAGTTTTTAATATTCAAATTTATAAATATATTGAATTAAAACTATAACTTAGATCTAAACTATGTCAAATTAAAATTGAATTATAAACATGTGAAATCAATAGTTTTAGATCTATTTTATTCATTAAGATTAGTTTGGAAACTCAGATTTTGAAAAACTGTAATATAATTAAAATTTTTCTTTAATTATTCTCTTATCTGAAAAGTTGATATTTAAAAATTAACTTTATATTAAAAATATATGACTAATAAGTTAGATTAAATTAAAAGTCATAAAATTTTTAGATAAAATTTATTTAAACAATCTTATAAATTAAATTGATGTTATTTATTTAAAATAAATAAAACTATTTAAGGAAATAAAATAAATTTAATGCATTATAGATTTATTTTAAATATTTAAATTTTATCAATTTAAAATTCATTCTAAACAAAACAATTTTATTGCTAAAGTAAGAGAATTTCATTAATAAAATTGTTTTCTTTTTTTGCATAATTAATTTTAATTAGAGCTTAAAAAGACAAGAAATTAGGTTTAGAAGAATTGATCGTAGATTATTGTGGGCATAAAAACTATTGATTTTCTTTTTATATATCATGTCTAAATAAATATACCACATTAATTTTCTTTTACACATTTGGAGTGTAAAAAAAGGAAAGCATAAATAAATGTACTTTTATATAGTGTTTGGTCAATTATAACTTAAAATTTGCATCATTTGTGAATGAATATCTTATAAAATTCATTTGTAAATAAAATTTTCTGTTTACTTCGCTATAAAATAAAAATAATATGTATTTCACATGGAATAAATTTTATATTTAGTTCAAGTATGGAACTTAATAATATTTTATTATATAAAAATATTTTTAAATTTTTATAAAAAAAATTTAAACAAACGGAAAGAGAAGGAAGAAAGAGTAAAAGGATCTGTCCGAAAAAAAACATATTATATTTTAAATTACCGCCGTAACATTTGAAATAAAAAAGTAAAATAAAAAGTATATTTAATAAACACAATTTATTGGAGTAGTATTGTTGCACTATACATATATATAATATATAAAACATTAATATTATATTTTTTTTCATATATTTAATAAACTTTTGATTAAAAGAAAGTTTTTTACTATACTCAATGTCTTTTATAAAATTATAAAATGAGTGATATAACTTGAGTGTTTTATATTTAAACAATAAAAGAGTAATATATATTTTAAATTTTATAATTATTTTATACATCATTCATTTAATAATATGATGTATTATTCTTGGAATATACAAGAAAAATCTAGTGATTAAGATAGTTTTAAAAGTCTTGAAATCACGAGTAGAGTAGTTCCTTTTTTTCCGTAAATCTAGGTAAGAGAATGAAATATAAATACAATTTTTATTTTTTCTCTCTTTTTTTTTTTTTTTAGTTTTTAAGATTCAAATTTATAAATATATCGAATTAAAACTATGGCTTAGATCTAAACTATGTCAAATTAAAATTGAATTCTAAACATGTGAAATCAATTGTTTTAGATCTATTTTATTCATTAAGATTAGTTTGGAAACTTAGATTTTGAAAAATAATATAATTAAATTTTACTTTAACTATTCCCTTATTTGAAAATTTTATATTTAAAAATTAAATTTATATTAAAAATATATGACTAATAAGTCAGATTAAATTAAAAGTTATATAATTTTTGGTTAAAATTTATTTAAACAATCTTATAAATTAAATTGATGTTATTTATTTAAAATAAATAAAACTATTTAAGGAAATAAAATAAATTTAATGCATTATAGATTTATTTTAAATATTAAATTTTATCAATTTAAAATTCATTCCAAACAAAAAAAAATTTATTACTAAAGGGAATTTCATTAATAAAATTATTTTCTTTTTTTGCATAATTAATTTTAATTAGAGCTTAAAAAGACGTAAAGTTGGGTTTAGAAGAATTGATCATAGATTATTATGGGCATAAAAAACTATTGATTTTCTTTTTATATATCATGCCTAAATAAATAGACAATATTAATTTTCTTTTACGTATTTGGAGTGTAAAAAATAGAAAGCATAAATAAATGTACTTTTATAGAGTGTTTGGTCAATTATAATTTAAAATTGATATCATTTGTAAATAAATATCTTATAGAATTCATTTGTAAATAAATTTTTCTATTTACTTCACTATAAACTAAAAATAATATTTATTTCAAATGAAATAAATTTTATATTTAGTTCAAGCATAGAACTTAATAATATTCTATTATATAAAAATATTTTTAAATTTTTATAAATAAAAAATTTGAAAAAAAGGGAAAGAGAAGGAAGAAATAGTAAAAAGATCTGTTTAAGAAAAACATATTATATTTTAAAGTACCATTATAACATTTGAAATGAAAAAATAAAATAAAATTTGCAAATAAAAATAAAAAGTATATTTAATAAACACATTTTATTAGAGTAGTATTGATTTATTAATATACATATATATAATATATAAAACATTAAATATTATATATATTTCATATATTTAATAAACTTTTGATTAAAAAAAAGTTTTTACTATTCTCAATGTATTTTATTCAATTATAAAATGAGTGCCATAATTTGAGTGTTTTATATTTAAACAATAAAAGAGTAACGTATACTTTAAATTTTATAATTAATTTATACCTCATTCATTTAATAATATGATATATTATTCTTTGAAATGAAAGAAAAATATCATGATTAAGATAGTTTTAAAAGTCTTGAAATCACGAATTGAGCAGTTTTTTTTTTTTTTCGTAAACCCAAGTAACAAAATGAAATGTAAATACAAATTTTCTTTTCTCTCTCTCTTTTTTTTTTAGGTTTTAAGATTCAAATTTATAAATATATAAAATTAAAACTGTGACTTAGATCTAAAGTATGTCAAATTAAAATTGATTCTAAACATGTGAAATCAATAGTTTTAGATCTATTTTATTCATTAAGATTAGTTTGGAAACTCAAATTTTGAAAAATTATAATATAATTAAATTTTACTTTAATTATTCTCTTATTTGAAAAGTTTATATACAAAATTAACTTTATATTAAAAATATATGACTAATAAGTCAGATTAAATTGAAAGTCATAAAATTTTAAGATAAAATTTATTTAAACAATTTTTTAAATTAAATTGATGTTCGTTATTTAAAATAAATAAAACTATTTAAGGAAATAAAATAAATTTAATGCATTATAGATTTGTTTTAAATATTTAAATTTTATCAATTTAAAATTCATTCCAAACAAAAAAAAAATATTACTAAAGTAAGAGAATTTCATTAATAAAATTATTTTCTTTTTTTGCATAATTTTATTAATAAAATTTTATTACTAAAGTAAGAGAATTTCATTACTTAATCTCTATCAATGTCAAATATCTTTATATTTCACATCTAATTATGGATACGTAGATTATATATATACATATATAAAAGAAAAATTATTAGATGAGTGTGATGTATTTATTTTTTCATGTTGAAAAATAAATTATGTGATACTATTTTTGTAAACACATGATATTATTCATTATTTGATAGTCTATAATGATCTTTAGGATTCAAAAATATTTAGAAAAATATATTAATCATATTTAGAATTTTATTAAATTTAAAATTAATAGGTAAAATTTATTTTTATCAATGATGATTTATTTTTAAAAAATTTTTAATTTATTTTAAGAATCTCAATTATTTAATTTAAAATAAATAATTTAAATCTAAAAAAGAATTAATCATATTTATCTAAATATAAGAGAATCTACATCTATAGTATATAACATCTTCAATTAAATAAAAAAATTTCACGATTTTAGAAATATAAGCTTGTTCAAAAATTTAACGTTATTTGGTAATCAATTTTAATAACTTAATAACACTTATTTATTATAGTATAAAATTAATAATTAAACTTGAATTATTGGATGTAAAAAAATAACTATGAATCTCATTAATGTGATTTTATCTCTCCAATACTTCAAAAAAAAAATTATGAATGGATTATCAATTTCATTCACGGTTTAAATTCTTTTTCCAATCGCAAAAGAATTATTAATTATTATGTTGACAGCGCCGGTTTTGTTCATTGTATAAGTAGTTTACATAAAACTACTCTATCCATTATCTGCAAATAACTTTCCCCCAAGGAAGTTATTTTGCCAAAACTTACCCGACTCTCAGGATGAGTAAGCCTTAGGATTAAGTCCAACAATCAGACCGGAGATGAAATAAGTTAGCTAGTGGATTTTCGATTGATCGGTTTGATCAATTTAATCAGTCTCGTTTAATAGATAATTTTTAAATTTTTTAAAAATATATAAATAATACTTAAAAATATCTAAAAATTATAAAAAAATATATAACATAATAAAGTAATGAAAATTATATTTTAAATTTTAAATAAAATAATGTAATTTTTAAAATTTTCAAACTTTTCATAATACGACATAGTTTTAAATTGAATTAATCTTATTTTAGTCAATATTTTTAATTTTAACTATTTTTTTAGTTCTGGTTTTTTAATGTGACCAATTTTCAATATTACACTAAATTGGACCATTGATCAATTTTTTATTGTATCAATCTAATCAATCCAATCCTATCCTATTCTAAAAATGTTGTTAAATATTACTAAATTTATCAACTAAAACGAATAAGATCGTAAATTCAGTAACAATTGATGAAATATGTTCGGACACATTAGGCATACTTACGTAGAGGTGAACAAATTGGTCAGTTTGGTTTATTTGATTTATTTTTTACAAAAATCAATCACATCAAATTTTATATTTTACAAGTCGAACAGAATTAAAATTTTTGAAAAATTCAAATAAATCAAATTGATTAAATTGATCTTTACATACGTACAAACTAAACTGAACCAAACCTATAAATTTTTTATTCAATTCGTTTTAATTTAATTAAATTACATATATTTTAAATTTGATTTGGTTCAAATTGATTTGATTTATTAATAATTTCGGTTTATTCAATTTTTTAAAATTAAATCAAAAAACTGAAAATGAAATTTTTTTTTAAATAAAAATCAAACCAAATCCAATTTTATTTAAGAACCAAACTGAACCAATCAAATTAAATCGATTCAATTGATTTTTCGATCCAATCTCATTTTTGCTCACCTCGATGCTTATGTGTCAATAAGACCTTCATTGGGAATTCTATAAATTACAACATTCGTTGGAGACACATCAGATATTTGAATTGATAGTTAATACCTTTAAATACTTGCTTGCTATATCATAATTTCTCTTAAGCTTCGTTTGTTTTATGGAAAATATTTTTCGTAATTTTCTTTGTTTGATGCATTTAGAAAAATTGGTCAATAAAAAATATTTTTCTAATCAAAGGAAAAACTAAATCATTTTTCATGATAATAACTTCTCGTTTTAAAAATAAGAAATTGTTTTCTGAACTTTTATAAACTCATTCAAATAAAAAATAAATCATATAAATGCATATATTTATTATTATTAATTATCCTTAATTACCGACATCTTTATTGGTCATTGTTGACCGGTAGTGATTGCTGACAATAGGTGAGACTCATAAAAAAATTTTCATTTTTAATATATTTTTTCTTATATTAAATAATAAATAGTATAAATATAAAATAGTTTTCAAATTTAATTGAGTTTATTTGAGTTTGAATTTGAAATTTAAATTTTTTTTATTAATTGAGTTGAATCCAGTCGAGCTCAGATATATTAAATATTTCACTGAGATGAGTTCAAACTCCAAAAATAACGATCAATCAAGCTCAAGTTAAATGTGAGATTCGAATTTTATACTCGATTTCTAGTTTAAATTTGACAAATTTTAATTTAATTTGACTTGATTACACACTCATGTATCACCAATAATAGGCATAAAAACTTGAAAAATTAAATTTGATAAAAAAAATAAAAGTTTTAAGAAATTGTAAAGAAGAGAGCTTATGCAAAAATTAATATTTTTAAAAGTTGGCTGATAAAATTGAGAATCAAGCGATTGATTCGTTCAAGTAGCGGCATAAAACCAAATGATAAAAAAAATTAAATGAAACTTCAAAATCATAAAAAAATAAATCGGTGACTCATTAAACTACAATGAATCGACTTCCTAAAGAATTATCTTGTGTTAGAGTTTAACAAAAAAAAAAAGAGCATAAAGACTAAATTGATCCTTCAACCATTTTAAAATGTCTAATTAAAGACAACAAAACTAACTATTTGATCAAATTAGCAAAACTCTTATTTTGGTTTATCTAAGGCCAAATTGAGTGAGGACAGCGTGTGAGAATCATGAATTAAAATTTTTTTAAAAATAAATGTTATTTTTTATTTTTATTTATAAAATTACTTTAAAAAACTAACTGCATAATATCATTAAAAAATAAATAGTTCATTTCAAGAGAAATTGTAATTGCATCCCATTTGACATTCTTTATTAATAAGATTTTCAATGTTTGCCTTGAACAAGCATTTAAAATAGATATAGATGAAAATGAAGATATTTAATCTTATGGGATACTTCATAGCTTATGATTCTTAATTATAAGGTCTTTAGTTATTGAAATTTTTATTTGTTTTTAAGAGATAATTGTCTAAATCAAAATTGGAAAAAAAAAAAAAGATAAATATTATAATCTCTTAGAGATTGCACAAGTTTGGATTGCTTTTTTGGTAAGGAAAGAAGAAATTGATGAAATATTGTATTTAGTAAATTACTAATCCTATCTATTTCTCTTTTATTTCCTGCTATCCTCCTTTTTTTTTTTTTATCTAATTTTGATATTTCCTTTACACCAATTTTCTATGTTTTTAAATTTCTAACTCAAATGATGTGAGCGAGGAAGAAATCTAAAATGGTCTTCACTACAATCTATTTCATTTTCATTGTCTTTCTTTCTCTTTTTTCTTTAATCATAATCAAATCAATTTCTTCCTTTTCAAGCATGATAAAGGTCAAGTATAACCATCCCTTCCTCTTTAGTCTTTCTTCTCTTGTCTATATCTAATATAGTATATTTTGAAGAGTATGATTGTCAAAGGTAGAGATTGTGAGTATGATTTGCTCAATCACAGTGCATTTATTGGAATGTTATTTATAGAAAAAAAAAACAAGAGGAAAAGTTTAACTATATTGTTTGGAGAGGAAGAGAGGGAAAAGAGAGGGAAATTTTCTCAGAAATTAAACAAACATAAAGGGTTGCTATGTGAAAATTTTTTGGCAACCAAATATAGATCTTTTATTTTTTTTATTATAATTTATTATAGTAATTTTTTTTAATTCAAGTTCCTAACATAGTCTTTGTATAACATTGATTAAATTTGGCCTCAAATAAGCCAAAAATAAAAGTTTATAGATCATATAGTTAACCTTATTATTAATTAGACCTTTTTAAAATAATTCATGACCAAATTAATCTTTATACTAAAAGAGCCTTGAATGTGAAATCTTTTATCTCTTCATCTTTTCGATACAGCTCCATCTAATAGTTTTGTAGTTTCTATTAATTTAATGGTTGTGGGGATTTTGAGGGTCCCAACATTGAAAACATCTATTTTTTTACTATTTGATTTATAGCCTAATGCTCAAGTCACTTGAAAAATTCAAGCGACAAATGTGACAAATATTCAAATCCTCTGGTAATGGTCCTTAAGTTTGATGTGGTGGTCCTTGATAGATGAGCATCTAATGATAGGAGCCGACCAAATTGAAATGCCTTCGTTTCATCAATTATTGATATCTTTGATACACCAATGTTATTGTTGGTGTTATCTTTTAGTTAGTCATTAAGTCTAGTTCACCTTCATCATTATTTGGAATCATGAAAGACTAATTATCGAAGTTAATAAGGAGATATGAAAGATATCCAATGATTCTTAAGGAAATGAAAGGAAATAAGGGTAGTAAGGATTGTTTATTTTAAAGAAAAATTAATGTGCACTTTCTTTTTTCTTTTATGGGGTTGATAACTAACCAACCAATAGACAATCACAAAGTGCCAACTACATGTGTGACCAATGCATACTCGTCAAACAATCCAACGATATACTAGATTAATAGACATTTGCCAAGCAATCCAATAATGTGTTGATGCATAAAAGATCTAAATGTGCAATAAGATGATTAGATGAGGGTGAACAACCAGCCAATGATGGGCGATCAATAATTATTGACAAGGATAAGGAAGATAATGTAGATTTAGAAGAATCTAAATATCCTAAGATTTATGAGATTTAAGCATATTTCTAGAGATAATATTTTTATCCTTGTAATGTTAGTTACTCTATAAAAGGCTTTGCATTCCATATTGTATAGTTTTTCCATGTTTTATCTAATAAATAATAAAAAGCATTCTTTTTTTATTATGAATAGGCCTTACTTATTGACTAATGGTTATTTTCTTATAGCCTAAAATTTTTAGTATGTTAATTATTCTCTTTAAACCTTTATTCATATCAATTAGTGTAATGAGTACTGATCTTTCCCTTCTTTAGAGTTTAAATTCTACTCTTTCTCTTAAGCTTTTTTCCTACACAATGCACATAAGCTCCTAGAATGTTGACCTACAAGGCTTTAACACACAATTGTTCAAGTAGATGCCAATAATACTATCTATGTTGACCTTAAATCTTTGAACTCAAGTCAAAGTGTTGGCATTAGTAGCAATGCATAACTTAGTTCTTATAAAACCCTCATTCCCTTCATTTTGGAGCCAACATATAAGCCCTAATCTTGAATCCTTTATCTACATTTATGAATAAGTTTTAAAACTATAACGGCTAATGAGCTGAAAAATGTGATGGCTTTTTTTATAGGCATAATTGCTCAGTGCTATATTCCAAATGGTGGTGGGAATAACTCATCTAGCCCAGAGGTAAGATTAAGGCAAAGTTATCCTCACTAAAGGATCGAAGGATAAAGTGCACGACCTTCCCTTGAATGATATCATATCCAAGATTAAGAGGCAAGGTCCGATAGTTATTCCACATATGGGAAACAACTAGATTAATAGGAAATACATAAAAAAATCATGTTATAGATATAGAAAAGGACCTGCAGGAAAAAAACTCTAGGGAAATAAAAATTTGATCACCCATTACCACTAAACTCTAAAAATCTTAACATTGAACCATAACGAGAGAAAACTTATCCCAAAAGCTACTTATCTACCTTTTGTCAAACTTTAGATTTACCAACTGAATTTAGCACAAAGCTACGCAGGGTTTTTCTCATTACACTTTAAGGAGTAGTATAAAAAGGGTACCATGATTTGGTAAAATGATCTATAACTAGTTTTTCCCAACTTACTTAAATATTTCATACTAGGTTTATCACTTGTATACCAACTAAAAATACATCGACCAACTTGCATGTAATCATTTGTAAGAAGAATGAGTCATTAAGGGAATATGTTGGGCAATTCAATGAAGTAGTAATTCACATGGACCATCTTAACTTAAAAGTTACTATAGATGCCATAAAAAAAAAAAACTATCAATCATGTAAGTTGTTTGACTCCTTAAGCTCAGACCTTCTAATAATTATGAGTACCTTATTTATAGGATCAAGTAATACATGAAGCTTAATGAGTCCTAACAGTGTTTTTGATCAAGTAAAGGCATGATAAGAGAGCAAAATCAAAATATGAACTACAAATAAATCTAAGATATTTTGCATCTTTGAATGCACCAAGAATAGATATTTTGCATTAGATCAGGTAATAGGGCAAAGAAATCAAATGGTTACACAATATGAGTAAAGGTTAACAGACAAACAAGATAATAGGAAATACTGTGAAGTCCATAAAGATAATGGGCATTGTTGGCAACTCAAATAAGAAATCAAAATATTGATTTAATGAGGCAACCTCTCTACTTAGCTAGATGTATAAAAACCCTGATTGTAAAATATAATATCTCTTAAAAAGTAAGAAAGCTAACCTGACAAAGCTAGTATAAATCATCAATGTTATTGCAAGCAAACCTACTCATAAAGACATATCCATCAAAATAAGAAATACTAAAAAAACCATTTATACCATTGACACAACAAAGTGGAAGTAGAATATAGTAGTCACCTTTAAGCCAAATGATGGAACCTACATTTGAGAACCTTATGTTGATACACTGGTGGTATAAGGCGTGGTAAAGAGTTATCTTATTGGGGAATATTAGTAGACATGGGGAGTTCAGTCAACCTGATAACCTAGAAGGCCTACCGAGCATTAGGTAATAGTAATAACTTACTATGTATTATGCTAACCTCTTTTGTATGCCTTAAAAGGAAGCAAATCCATAAGGAAGGATCGGTAGACCTAACTATCGAGTTAAGAGATAAAGTAATTGGCACTAAAGTATTGGTAACATTTTGGCGGCTAAATGTCAATATTACATACAATGTAATATCGATAAGCCCTTCCTACATGATATGTGCTCATGTATTTGGCTATGATACCTTTGCATAAAGATATAAACATAGGAATAGCAATGATTAAGGTTGACCAATAACTTGGTCGAGAGACATACACCTTAAACTTTAAGGAAGTCATGTAGGCACTCCTCATAAAATCAATAGATGTTCCATTTAGCGAAGAAAAGGCTAAACCAATATGGGAGACATAAATGATCCAACTACTAAACATAAAGTTGAAGATAACCATTAAAATGTTAGGAGACCTTAAAAGCAATATGTGCTCAGTACTCAATAACCACTCAACCATTTTTCATTGGATCTCTAAAGATGTTATAGGTATTAGCCTCTAAATTTGTATTCATAAGCTTAATATTGATAAATTTTTTCTACAATATCAAGTAGAAAAAAAGGAACCATGCTTTAAAAAAGTAAGAGCCATCAAAGAAAAAAATATTGTTGAAAACCATAGTTATTAGAATTGTTCAGTACCCATAATGGCTTTCTAATGTTATTTTAATGATGAATCTAAATGAAAAATGGAAGATGTGCATCGTTTTTACCAACTTGAAGATTGATACTTCAAAGATGATTACATACTGCTAACTTATAGATCTAAACACTTAGCAAGAATGGTATAGCTTACTAGATGTCACAAATGGATGCCACTAAATATGGATGCACAAGGAAGATGAAGGAAAAAAAGAGCTTTATCATAGATATAGACACTTATTATTACCAAGTAATGCCCTTCAGACTATAAAATATAAGCGTTACTTATCAAATGACTAATTAATAGAATGTTCAAACATATAATTAGCAAGATAGTAGAGGCCTAAATGGATGATCTGATTGTCAAAAGCATAAAGAAGGCTAACCATCTTAAAGACAAAAAAGTTCTTTCAAACATTTGAACATTATGGTACAAAACTAAACCCTGAAAAATATGTATATGGAATTATTCTAGGAAAACTCCTAGGTTACATAATTAGTAGAAAAATAGAAGTGAACCTAAAAAAATACAAGTAATATTATATATGTAACCACCTAAAATGATCAATGATATCCAGAAGTTAAATGTGCAAATCAATGCCTAGGGACAAATCATCTTTTGCTCAATTAAAAGATGTTTGCCATTTTACAGAAACTCTAAAAAGGGCAAAAGTTAATATAGATTGAAAAGTGCAAGACTATATTTAAGGACATAAATGAGTTCTTAAGTTCATAACCTCTATTAAGTAGATTGAGGTTATAAAAACAACTATGCCTATATATCACCATGGCACTAGAAATAATCACATTGGTCCTAATATGAAAAGAAGGACTAAAAGAATTTCCTACCTTCTTTATCAGCAAAGTACTAAGAGGTGTTGAACTAAGATACTCTAAGATTTAAAAGCTTGCCCTTGTAGTTTTAACAATAATAATGAAGTCACGGTAATATTTTGAAGGACACATTATCACTATATGAACAAATCAACCTTTATAGAAGTCTCTTTAGGGGCCTAAACTTTTAGGACGCATGGCAAAATGGTTCATTTGCCTTAGAGAATTTAACATCAAATATGCTTCTAGATTTGAAGTTTAAGTATTGTCAAATTTTTACTTATGAATTGACAAAAAGAAATTATCCTAAAGAAAGTGAACAAAAATTGATGCGAAATGGACAATGCATGTGAATAGAGCAGTAATCTTTAAAGGAATAGGTAGAAATACATCTCAAAGGTCCATGACATATCAAAATGCAATATATTTTTCATCTTATGTTCAAAGCCACAAGCAATGCAGTAGAATATGAAGTCGTGGTGACTAAATTTAAAGTTATTAGCTAAATTAAAACTAGAAAGTGCAAATATATAATGGTAAATAGCTTATAGTATAATAATAAAAGAGAAGTTTTTACTAAATATTCTACAATGGCAAAGTATTTACAACTATGTAAAAAGCTACTATATGGAAACTATAAGAGAAAGCTTTGAACTATAAGAGATAAGAATAGAGAAGCAGACTGTCTTGCTAAAATTGTAGCCATATGATCAGAGCCATACCTAGATGTGCTTGTAGAAACCCAATACCATTGATGAACTAGAGGTCTTCATAATGGAACACCAAAAAACTTAGATGACACCCGTTATGAAATACTACTAGAAGGAAGCCTTCTAGAAAACAAGTAATAGACAAGAGACTTACTACAAAAGGTAGGGGACTTCTCAGAAGAAGATGAGATCTTATGTGGAAAGTCTTTTGGACACCCTTGGCAAAGGTGTGTAGACAAAGATTAAGGAAACTACTTCCTTAGAGAACTTCATATAGGAATTTGTGGCACACATAAAGCCTCAAATACCCTTTAAAGAAAAAAGACAGAATAAATCTTTACTCACTGTTTTTCGACCTTATTATAGTACGGTCCTTTCAAATTGGAAGATTAGGAAGAAGAGTTTTTTTTCTTAAAAAAAGAGACAAAAAGTCATTCCTAAAAAAGATAAATGATTAAATATTTAATTTACATATTTGTTTAATAACTTTGGAATTCAAATTATTTTTATATGATTATTTTGTCAATACATTTATTAATGGAACTTTTATTTTAAATTAATAAGATAATTACTTCTTGTTAATAAAAATTTTTTGTTTTTTTATTGCATAGAAAAGAAAACTCAAGACATAAATATAATACATCTCATAAAAAAAATAAATTAGTTATCTTATATGGTTTGCTTTCTTTAGATATTTTATTGTATAAATATATTTTTAAATACATTTTATATTTTAATATTGTGTAATTTTGATGATAAATATTCTTTTCATAATAAAGAATGAAACAAAGGTAAGTTATTTCATTAATAATATTTTTGTGATTTAAAATACTCCTATAAGATGAAGCTAAATATAAAAATACCATAAACTAGACTATAATTATTGAAATTCAAATCATCAATATTTTTAGAGTGCTCTTAAAACTTTTAAGTTAAATGTATAAAATGTCTTTTTGAAATTTATTGTGAAAATATTACTTTAATATCTCATATTTAATTTTAATCAATCTTATACTTAATTTTTATTTTTGATTAACTAAACTCTCACATGTCCAATCAATACTAAATGTAAACTTTATTCTCATATACACGTGAAAGAAAAGGAAAAAGTGTGTCGTGATTCCTTTTTTTAAATACATAAGATGATACCATTACTAATATAAGCTTATAGCCAAAGATTACAAATAAACAGTAGGGGCACATTAGCTCACTCTTAAATATTATATAAGGAACATGATGCTCTAGTCAATAGAAAAGCAATAAAGTTTATTGATTTTTAATAATAAAAATAGTAATCTTTTTTTTTGTAAAAAAAAGATTTATAGTCCTTAAATATAAGACCAAAATATGTAGCATTAGGAGTAAGAGCTTTTAATGCCTAAATAAGCATTAAGGCATCATATTTAATAATCATATAAGAAATTGAATGTAGTTTCAACCAACTAAGAGATTCTTGAAAACTTAGAGCCTTTACTATACTAGCATCCATCAAACGATTCAACAACCCATCACGAGCTACTATCATCCTCTCTCTGTTATCTCTAATAATCCATGCCAAACCCAACTTATTTACATTTGAAAAAATAGCATCATCAAAGCTTGGTCTCTGCCAATATATAACTCCCTTGAAGGCGATCAATCATCAATAAAGAGTATATAAGTTTATTATCGTTGGAATAAAAAGGAACTAGCATAATTCAACAACTAAACCACAATCTATCTTTTATTATTTGATACAATTTTGTTATGATTTTTTCATGAAGCATAAGTAATCATACACAATCATTGCACTAGTTTATATTATATATTAAAAAAAAAACATTTGATAACCATTCAACAAAAGATGTGAGCTAGCAATCCCTTACGAATGAGCATTGGACAAATATATGGAAAATAGATTCCTTATATGAGTTATAGACTAGGCAAATTGGTTTCACCTTCATATATCTTTGAATTAACAAGTCTCTCATTAAAATGTAATCACTAACTACTCTCCAAATCAAGTTCTTAACATTCAGAGGGATTTTCAATGCTTATAAAACTTTCTAAACATCAAAAGCATGATAAGGACTCAAATTACTTGAAACATCTATTATCTGGCTATATGCATTTTAATAATGTATTCACTCTTCTTATCAAAATACTAAGACAGTTTATACACTCTATTATGCATTTTTAGAGGAATGCCATAAATTAGATTCTTATATATCTTATTAAATAAATCTATAATGATCTCCATGTCCCACCCAATTTCTTTAATCTTCATAATGCTACTAACAAAGGCCTCTTCCATTTTAAACCACATTAGATGTAACTTTAGGTTGCTCTCATTAGGTAACCAAGGTTTAGATCACATGTTTATATTATCACCTTACCTAACCCTTCATTTAACTATTCTCCTCATATTGGATTAAGAAGCCAATATATTTCACCATATAAAACTAGGGTTGTTCTTCAATTCAACACCTAGAAAATTAAATTTGAATAATACCTTAACTTACATAATTGATCCACTAAAAAATTTGGCTCAAAAAGTAATCTCCATCCATTTTTTATAAGCATCACTAAGTTAAAATCATGAATCTTATGAAACCCCAACCTTGTTAATCCTATTGCATCGAACTAATACCTCCACCCTTTCCACTATTTTTTCTCTACTTCTCTCAAACTCAGCATAAAAATCAAGAGGAAGCAAAAATATACTCATAACAAAAGTAAGAAAGCTTGAGCAACCATTTTAACAATAATCTTTTTCCTTGCCCTTAACAAGAAATGCCTTTTCCAGCCTTATAAATGAGACCATATCTTTTCCTTAATAAAAGCAAAGATTTAAGTTTTGTTCTTTTTGTTGAACTAAGTTGGTCAAACATATGTCATAACCCTCATTTGATCTTGACAACATAGATTTGAAGGTATAACCATCTTATCCAAGTGTTGTGATGATAGAAATAAAGTTAAAATAACATTGAAAGTTGAATGGAAAAGAAAACCAAATATGGTTCATGAATTGCGACCACTATCTTTTAGTCTCGACTACTACAAAGTTCATTTTTAAAGAAATTTTGGACAATTGATTTCGCAATATCCGTCATAGTGAGTATCTCAACCGTAATAATCAAAACTCCATTGATGCACTCCAACCATCCAATCAAAGGTTGTCACATGTTGATGGAGCCATTTATAAATTCAAGTGTCACGACTATGATACTAATGTAGAGACTGCAACAAATCTTCAAAGACCTTCAGTTTAGTTCGCATTCCAAAAATCTAGACCACTCCCCTTATCGCGATTGCTACTTCATATGGCAACCAAGATCATTGAAGCATAAAATGAGGTTTCAACGGTTAGTTTGATAGAGATCTAATCTCGTGCTGCCATGTGTACTAATCGTTAGATACATACAAAGATCTCAACCATGACATGTTAAATTTGAGAGTGAAACATTAATCACGACCGCGACATTGACGTCTTAACCATGACATATGTTTAACAAGCATAAATGCAAATTTGACTGGCTTACTTTAGAGATTTGAGCATAGTTTTGTCTCTAACGTCTCTTTGGTGGGAGTAAACTATAAATACTCCATCAAATGGATATAAATGTATTAGAATAATATTTACGAAGGCAAAAATCTTACAAATTTGCTTCTCAGCTTTCTCTCTCTTTAATTACTCTTTGTTATTGAATTGTAAGAAGTTTGGTGTAAGCTTTAAACACCCTTTGACATTAGGTTTGAGAGTGAGCTAAATAGAAAACTCTTGTTTAAGTTATGTGTTAGCCTTGGAAAATACTAGTGAGATTATAAGTAAGCCTTTGAAAAACACAAGTTGTATAGTTAGGTGAGATCTTTAAAACACCATTGGACATTAGTGAAACACCCAAATAGAAGATTGGAGATTGGATGTACAGTTGGTTAATACGCAAACCACTAGAAAACTTGGTATGTTCTATTCTTCTTCTACTTCTTCTAATCTCTTGCTTAACAAAGCTTCCTTCCAAAATTTAAATTTTTCACCAATTCAACCTCTTTCTTGGTACACAAGGGCCAACACCTGTGACCATAGATGATAAACTCAAATAGTTTTCATGATTCTTTATAACCTTCACTCCTAAGAGATTGTAAACAACCCTATTAAAATCAACATTTTATTAGCACTAAATGAAATTGAAAGTTTTTTAAAATTAATCATTTGGCCTGATGCTTTCATATAAATCTGAAGGTAGTCTTTGATATGCTAACATTCTTAGGTATTTGCCTTGGAAAACATAAAGCTATCATATATAAAAAAAAAAAAAATTAAATGCAAAATTATTAGAGCACCTTTTGTCACTCTACAACCATGAAGTAATTCTTTATCTTATACTTATTAATCAAAATCGATAGTCCCTTTGCACAAAGAATAAAAAGACAAACACAATGATTCTCCTTGTCTTAAGCCTTATTGAGGAATAATAGGCCCAAGTTTATGACAATTATGCACAATAGAATAACAAAACACATCATAATCCAATTAATCCATTTCATAAGAAAAATTATAGTGTGTATAATATCTTTAAGAAAATCCCATTCAATCTTATTGTAGATTTTACTTATGTTAGCCTTCAAAGCTTCAAAGCTTTTCTTCCCTGACCTTTTTCTTTTTAAAAAATGAACAATTGTATATGTTATTATGATATTATTTATGGTTAACTTCTCTGACATAAAAGCACTTTGTGTATCTGAAATAAGAGTAAGTAAAATCAGCTTTAAATGGTTAGCTTATATTTATGTGCTCTATTTTATAAAACACACTATAAAGAGAAATAGGTCTAATATTAGTAACATATTTTAAGAAACTTCTTTTTTGGAATCAAAATGATAAACATATTATTTAGGCCATCTAGCAAAATTTAATTGTTCATAGTGTTAAGGCAAGTTAATGTGACATCCTAATCAATCATACCCCAAAAGCGTTGAAGAAAAGTTGGATTTATATCATATGGACTTGGAAATTTTTCTAGATGCATGAAAAAAGTAGATTCTTTGACATATTCATCTCTAAAATCGACAAAAAGAAATTCAAATTGGTCAACGATCAACCTTGTATCAATACATTGAAGAAACTTAGAACCATTGCTATCTTTAGAAGTAAATAAATCTTGGAAGTAATCAATTAATATGTTACCCAAACAATCATTCCATCATTTTCACCTACTACTATTGTCCTTTAATTGAAATATCAAATTAAGTTGCTTCATTAAAGAGGTAAAAACATGGAAGAATCTATTACAATCTCCCACATCGTTTGGCACTTTTCTTTTAAAAGTATTCTTACTAAATTAAAATCTTATTGTATTCCCTCTTAACCTTTTCAAATCACCTTAGAGAAACAACATCTCATTGAGCATGCAATTGTTTAATCTATTTTTTTAAGTAACAATAGATGATCACAACATCCTCCTCTAACTATCTAAAGATCTCACAAAGTGTCACAATATTTTATCATTTGACAACAATAAAAAAAATTATGATTACATAGTAGAATATTAGAATAAGAAAAAAAGATATTTAATACGAAGGTTTATTGCTATGCAAATGGCTTATGCTAGCAGCCAAAAATCATCCATCTAAAAGTTATCCAGTAAGAAATACAAAATAAAAAAAGAAAATTGAGATAAAAATAAATATATTCTTCTACTAGCTCCAAATGCAATGTACTATTGACAAAAGATCATAAATTTAAGGTCTTACCAGTTATCCATACTGATTTGATTAAAGTAAAGCACAATCTTCATAGGACAAAATTAAACAAGCCAATTACCATGACATACAAAAAATGAATTTCTTACTGTCAATTGGAGCAATTTGCATAATACACTAAAAAGAAAAATGGAGAGAATCAATTTTTTCTCATTATCACCAAAGTAATCGTAGCATTTCAATTGAAACTCATGGTTATGTCTTCAATATTAATTAATTTAAACACCTTAGATAGTACATTTAAAAAAAAAAGAGATTAGATACCCAAACGATATCATAAAAAGTTAAATAAATAACATAAAACTAGACAATCAATTAACCTCCTCTTTCTAGATGGAAAAAATACTATATCATAGCCTCTCTTTCTCCAATAATATATTTTGCGTTCTCTAAAATCAAAATGTGAAATTCAAATTCGATTCAATTTTGTCTAAAATAATAAAAAAAATATTGAAAATACATAAAAATGGGTGAATATTGGTGAAATACCTGTTTCTTCAGGAAAAACTATTTGAACAATTTATCTGAAGGACAAACAAATGTTAAACTATTTCTAGCCATTGATACTATAGACTTGTTGATGTGCACACAAAAAAAGGGAGAAACTAAGGCGACAGACGCATGGGGGTCTGAGGAATCATTTGTAAATATGGCAGATGAAACATTTGTCGGTGACAATCTTTTAATTCAGATTATGTTTTTTATGGATAAATGTTAAAATAAAAAAAAAAGCATATTATTTTTTTTCACCTTTTAATTCATAAATGGAAGAGATGAGTTAATAAAGGAAAATTTTAATAAAAAAACTGAAAGTTAAAAGTAGTTCCATGTGTCAAGTTGGTTTTACATATTAGCATTCTTGAAATCCAACTAAAAGTTAAAATATGAAATTGATCAAAATTAAGAAAAAATTATTAAAATAAAATTTCATAAATAATTTAGAGAATAATTTATGCATTTGAGCAAAATTTTAACCTTTAACATGAAAATGTCAATGATTATATTTAAAAAAAAGAACTATGATCAGATTCGTATGATCAGCTAGGTCCTAACTAACTGGCGTTTAACTGTATGATCTTGACCACAAACCCCACCACATACCGTCTTCTCATTTTCCTCCTTTTTCCCCATTGTCTCTCCTCTCGCCTTCGGGTGATCTGTTACATCGCCGGCCCATTCGAATCAAAATGGATGCGTCGCCGATCAACAGATTACCACAAGACACACTCCACCAGATCTTTTCCTCTCTTCCTCTCCGTCAAATCATGATCTGCCGATCAGTCTGCAAATTCTTCAATCACATGTTGACTTCACCATCCTTCATGGACCTCATCTCCACCCAACCGCCTCTTCAACTCCTCGCTCTACGCCCCCCTCACCACTACCATCACCACCACAACCATAGCCGTCACAATATCCACGTGTCTCCCCCGCCTTCCCTCCACGTGTACGACCCCGATCAATGCCAGTGGCTCAGATTTAACTTAACTTTTCTCCCTTTCAGGTCTCCACATCCTGTCGCGTCAGCCGGCGGACTCGTTTATTTCTGGGGCGACCCGCCCAACTCTGCCGAGTCAAGCAAGTCGCTGGTCGTTTCCAACCCTTTGACTCGCCAATACAAGGTCCTGCCCCAGCTAGGATCGGCCTGGTCGCGACACGGATCGGTCCTGGTTGACTCAGCGAAACGAGTCATGGTCCTGACCGAACTCGGTGCCCTCTACTTAACTAACACAAACGCAAACTCATGGCTAACCTTCTCGTCCAATCTCCCGTCAAAGCCTAGAAACCCCATCTTAGTATCTGATTCCATTTTTGCGTTATGCGACGTCGGATCGCCGTGGCGGTCCCAATGGAAACTCTTCACGTGCAAGCTGTCAAGCCTCAATTACCTCAGAAACGGGAAGACGTCATCGCAGTGGGTATGCATAGAGAAGCACGAGTGGGCAGATCTGTTCGACATAATAAAACGACCGCGTTTGGTGAGGGGGAAGGGGAATAAGCTACTGATGATAGGAGGGTTAAAATCGACATTTTCATTGAACCCGTCGTGTTCGACAATACTGATATTGAGGTTGGATTTGGAGAGATTGGAGTGGGAGGAGGCGGGGAGGATGCCGTTGGAGATGTACAGGTGTTTTCAGGAGTCGAGCAAGGTGAAGGTGTTTGGAGGCGGGGATAGGGTTTGTTTCTCAGCTAAGAGGGTGGGAAAATTGGCGTTGTGGGATGATTGCAGCGGAGAAAAGAATGTTTGGAGGTGGATTGATGGAGTGCCTGGTGGTGGTGGGGATGGAATTTGGAGGGGGTTCGTGTTTGAGGCCCGACTCACTGCGTTGCTTTGAATTGGTATGTGAAAATGATGTTTTGTTGACATTGATGCTTGAAATAGAGGAACTTCTTGTGTTGTGTTATGTTATAATTTGGTGTATTTTTTGTACTTGGGTTGCCAATGAAATGTGAAGACTCAAGGCAAATGTATTTGATTCGCGGTTATAAATTGGTTGCAAAAATTTTGTTTGGCAATGGCGCTGTATGTCTTATATACGAAATAGAGATTCAGGTTGATTTTGTCCATTGTTTTGGGAATTGGCACTATAGTTGATCAATGATGAGACAAATTGAGGGCCAAGAGATTTTTGTTTGCTGCAAGTAGCCTTATGTACCTTATAGGGCTGTTATTAAGTAAATGAGAATAGTTTCTTACGATTTGTGATAGCAAATCAATATACAGAATTTTCTTTGCTGTTCCTAAATTAGGATAAATTTATGACTCACTCAATAACCTTATTTTTTTAATCTTTTCAAACTTATTTTGGGGTCTAAAATATAATTATAAGCTGTTCTGTGAAAATGTAATATTCTACATTAATTATCCAGGGTGGAAGTATTCAGTTTGGAAATTATCAATGGCACATAGTCTGAGCCTTTAGTTGTATTATATCCTCATGATTTTGGGCCTTTGATTATCTCAAATATGTGTTTGGCATGCTGGTGAGAACATGTTGGTGTGATGAGCATTACCTTTGGGGAAATGCTAATGCGACTCTTGGGATATGGCTTTGCAATCCGCCTCATCTTGCTGTATCTTTTTCTTGTTACTTCAGTGATGTGTGATGTGTCATATTCATGCATTGTCGCACATTTAGGTATAAGAATATCATAAGAAATATACAGCATGTGTTGAGGCGAGTCATGGCTCATGCTGATTTTTTAGGGATTTATAAGGAAATGAGAATGTGGTTAAATTCGTAATGTTGTTCTAATTGATGCATGTGCCTTACATGTTCATGATTTACAAAGCATGACAATAAGAAAGAATGCCTTGAAAAACTCTTTCCATTCTATTTGCATTAGCTCTTGTCTTCTCCTCTCCCCCCTCCCATTTGTTCCCGTATCGTGCTAAGGTGCAATTTTCTTTCAAATGAGTGTCATAGAATTATCAACAGGAATCCAAGACCAAATAAAGAAGTGGTTGGCCAAATGCTTAGGTTGCCTTAAATTTAGCTATAACCTAAATCTAGGCAACAATTCTTTTTTGTGTAAACAAAAATCTCTCCCTAAACCTGCTAGCCTTCTTTCATCTTTTTTGATACCCAGATTAACTAACCTTTGTCTAGCACTGAAAAAATCCAAAAACCACTCATAATTTCCTTATTGTAGTCTCCAACACCCTTAATGCTCCTACTTAGCCTTTATCTATGAATTTCAGTTATCAGTTGCCTATATCCAAACCAAAATTAGGTTTAAATACGACTGGTTGAGCGCTCATTTTTTCTTTTCATTAATTAGGATTTGACTGCAGTTCGAGCTCACAGCTACAGATAATTAGGCTCTTATTGGTTGAGTCCTAAATCTAGCCCTTATCATTTGCTTCTATTCCAAACCAAACTCTGGCTTAAACTCTGTTGAGCCCATATTTTTTTTCCCCTTTTATTAATTAGGCTCTGATTAGGGTTAGAACTTGCAACCAAGGTTACCTAGAGTGTGCGTGTTTTGGCATGCTAAATGAAAATGGGAAAGTAGAACGTTAACTATCTTGGAACACTGTGCAATAGGGATAGGCATCTTTTGATCACTTAATTGAAATGAAATACCATTGTTCATAAAATTTAAGTAGGTTTTTATATAATGTGGTCTGCCTACAATTAAAAACTTAGTTTAATCAGATTTTAATCAAAATAATGAGCAAAGAGAATCGCTGCATGGCAGTTAATTATCGCTAACTACTGAGATTATAACTAACTCTTTACATATCTCGTGTTTGACATACATTTTAACCTCAGATGTTCTCGGTTATCTTCTCTCATCTACTTGTCCATGTTTTCTTCCATGATATGAGTTTACTTGCTGGGATGCTGATTTTAGCATTCCAGGTTGCTAATGATCCATGATGTGGATCATCCGTTCCAGAACGTAATTGGCTGGGGAGTTTAAGTTTTATGGTAACCTTGCTCACAATCTCAGAACCCTAGTGTGTGAATGACTCCCACTGAACCAGACTGATTGGTTGAGCCTTTATTTTCTCTGTGACATTTTAGCTGTGGCTTTTGAAACGTATCTGTGAAAATGAAGGCCTTAGCTCATCAAATGAGGCTGCCTATATTACTCAATTAATCTTCTTCTTCTTCTTCTTCTCTGTTCAAGGGAGGTAAAAGTATGATTTAAACTATTAACTTTCTGAATTACATTCGAGGGCAGGTACCTGATGAAAAAACTTTAAAACTTTTTGAGATGATCTACACCGCTCATTAGCAAAGCTAGATGGTACAGATTCATAAAGTGTAGTATAATGTTGGATGGTCTTGCAAAAGAACTCTATGAAGGTCATAGAGAAAAGACAATAAAATATGGCACTTCTTGTTCAGCTAAAATTGGTAATGGATGGTTTACTTGCACCATTTAAAAATTAAAAGTATTCATAATCTGCATTTGACAAGTATTTATTGGTCTTATGAAAGCTGATGGATTATATAGATAGCTACCAGAGTTTGAGCCATTTCAAGTCTATTAAAATCCTGTTTTCTTCATCGCCTTTTGCAAACCTGAAAGGTAGACAGATTGATTCTGCGAACTTTTCATTCTTCTCTTTCTGCTGCATTTTGTGGGTCTCCAAAAAATTGCAGTTATTCTGAGAGAACTAGTCTTCTGCTGCTCAAGATCTTGCATTAGCGGTGGCCACTGGATCTTTTTCATGAACGATCAAGAACATAAAGGTTACATTCTTCTTCAGTAGCCTCAATGATTGCTTGGCTTGTGTAAATTGTGCAAATTTTACATATACATAGAGTTCTTGAAGCTAATCATGGATTCTTTGTGTATAGGAACAGAATATTTAATTGTCTTCTAGATTTAAAAAGGTATCACCACACTACTAATGTCTGTGACCACATTTAAAGAAAGAGGCCAGTTGAATCTTCAATATCCTGGCTGCTGTTAATAGAATATTAGACAAGATACTGTCATCATTCAAACTCCTGAAAACCATGAAACAATTATTAACTTCTGTGGAAGTAACTATGTTCTCTCTATTTCCTTGACTTGCAGGACTGCTTGAGTGATTACCAAATTTTTTCAAAACCTTCTCAAAGCTGCAGTCAGATTCTATGTTAAGTATGCCTGAAGTAAGCTTTCCGCAAATATATCATCAACTAAATAATCTTGCATGGCGTTTGAATTAATTTTCTTTGCTTGGAAAGTTAAAACAATTATGGAGCTGTATTCTTGTGCTATATTTTATTTGGGTGTGTATAGGTGAGAAGTTTGCTAATGATCCTCTAGATGAGCGGATGAACGCTGAGAACCAAAATTGTGCTTGTAGGGTGTGTATTGGCAGGTTTCCATGACTGAAATTTTGGTTCAGACTAGTCAATGTATAAACACTTGATTTTATTTGTGTAGTTTACAGTGCCAAGTGGGACCTCTCCACTCGAGAAAACTTCATTCTTCAAATGAAAGATCAGCACTCCCAAATAATTTTTTTTTTTTAAAAAAAATTGAATAAAAGCCCATGTGGTATCCGCTGATTCATGTAAACCTTACCGGAGTCATTGACGTGTCTTCGCCTACTAGAGCATATATGACTCAGAGCCCTGAGAGATTCTTCAATAGATATCATTTTGCAGTCCAGAGGGTACTGGGTACAATACAAAGTTAGTGGAAATTTAATGACCAAGAATTAAGGTTTTTCTTTTCTCTTTTTTTTTTTTCATTTCTTAACTAAGAATTTATTTCTGTTTGTTTCCTTCTTGAGTTGGAGAGGGAGATTCTAGAGTCTGAGCCTTTTATTTCTTGAACTATGAGATCTGTATCATGATGCTAAATTGGTATACTAAATTTTATTTTTGATTAACTTCAATTGCATTTGAATTTGGGCCTCAACTCTCTCTCCCTGAAGTAAAAAAAAAGTATGATTTCTTAATGCATTATATCATAAAGTGTTGTATTGTGTGTGATCCACCATATAGGCTCCCTTTGGCATTGTGATTTGACTGCATTTTGCAAACTGCTTTCAGTGTCTTTAAAGCTTTGCAAACCTTGGTTTTGAAAAGCTAGATTTTTAAGATTTTTTCAAACCATGGTTTAGCTTAAGCAATAACAATAAATTAAATAAACTGTAAAACACATGCACAGTTTCAAAAGCAGCTCCAAACTGAATGCCGTAGATAGCTGTAGTCAATTCTCTTTAAATAATTACTTTCTACAAAAACAGCTGTTTGTATATAGAAGGGAAAAGGACTCTTAAGTCCACACTGCGCTCCTAAGAATTTTTCTGCCTTGTTACTTGTGCAGATGCTAGTAGTCATAGTTGATGCCTTAATCTTTTTGTTGCTTTTGAACTCCAAAAAATGAAATTTAAGATTGGATTCTAGTCGGAAATATCTGCCATCTTTACTTGCATATTGTGTGCATTTATTAAACGATAAAATAATTACTTCTGTGAAATTAGTATTCAGAAGTAAATCAGTATTCAACAGCCCCCTGTTGATCCTTTCACATCGAGGGCATCCTCCTTGCCTTGGACACATGAAGGTATGTGTTGGTGCTGCCTATTTGATTGATGAGGGATGGTATTGGGGTGGTTGTTATTAGGAATATTCAAAATTTTATACTTTTTTAATTGTGTGGTTGTTATTAGGAATGATCAAGGAGTGGTAATAGCTTCTGCTGCGAAGAAGATGCACTTCTCTTTTCTCTTATCCAGTAATTATTGTAGTAATTGTATGACTCTCTCAACTTCATGTAATAGAAGTCTCATACTAAATGGTTAATATGCATTAAAGGAGCTGATTTTTTAGGAAAAGCACAAAAAAGCAGTACCGTTGTTCTTTTATTATTGAGGTTCACATGTATTTTCCAAGGATTTAGACAACTCTAATCATATTCTTTATTTCTTTGTTTTAATTTGTTTTGAAAATTGTGCATATTTTAACGATATTTTTTTTTATTAATAAAAATTGCAACTATTTCTTCACATAGATGGGAGAAACAGAATAATGAGGAGTGCTACATTGTCTTCTTTTTTTTTTTTTTTACTTTTTTTATTGTAATGATACGTGGATGATATTATTGTTATATTTTTCAAATATAAGAGACATTTATATTTTAAATCACGTCATTCTGAGAGTGCAATGAAAAATTAAATTTTAAATTATATTATGTGTCATTATAATAGATAAAATGTAATATAAAAAAGATATCTAGCATACCTCAGCAGAATAATAAAAATTCTTTATATTTGAAGAAAATATAGTGGCTTCTTAAATATTTTTAGGAAAGGAAGGAAGATTATATGTGGGTTGGAAGTGTTTTCCTCGGAAATTTTAGGGAAAAAGATAGGCAGAAAGTGGGTGGGGGTTGCCTTTGATAAAATTTAATGTGTTTAATGTATTTTATTTTCAGATCTGGCCACATTGCGTTGTTAATAGGGTTTGTACCTGTAAATTCTCTCGCTAACAATATTATCCCTTTAGATTAGATTCCCATATTACTGATTTATATTACTTCCACTCACAATATTATCCATTTAGATTGGATTCACTTGTGAATATGATTTATACACCCTGTACTCAGTACGTACAAACAATGGCCAGTGGGGTGATGGTTGATATTTGTCAATTCTATTTCACTACATCTTTTTTTTCTTGCTCTTTTCCTTGTAATCCCTAGTCAAGCGAATTCTATTGCTCGTTGGTTGCTAAAGTAGCTCGTTCTAGTTCTAATGATGATTCAGTTGGGATGAAATGAAGTATCTCATATATCTTAGAACTAGGTTCATATTACACCATAAATATAACTCAAAATAATATACATGTAGTTAATAATCAATATATATATATTTCAACATTTATGTAGTTCAATATCAATTTATATGCAAAGATCAATGTATATTACTCAATATGGACAAACAATGGCCAGTGAAGTGATGGTTGATATTTGTCAATTTTGTTTCACTACGGCTTTTTTTTCTTGCTCTTTTCCTTGTAATTCCTAGTCAAGCGAATTTTATTGCTCATTGGTTGCTAAAGTAGCTCACTCTAGTTCTGATGATGATTCAGTTGGGATGAAATGAAGTACTTCATATATCTTCAATCCAAGTTCATATTGCATCATAAATCTAGCTCAAAATAATATACATGCAGTTAATGATCAATATATATGCATTTTAATGTATATGTAGTTTAATATCAATTTATATGTAAAAATTAATGTACATGTAATTCAATATTAATGTATATGTAGTTAAAAACTAATATACATATAATTCAACATTAATATACATTGATTTGAGTTCATGAAACAATATGAATACAAATCTATGATATAATTTACAGAATGAAAGATGTTAATCTAATTTTTACTGCACTTGTAATGGCTGAAGCCCCTTGGGCTTGTTAGTCACGAAATTATTTCTTTGACTTTATTTGTTTTCAAATCCTTTATCATGTTTCCATAAAGAAAATTTTATCACTTTTTATTTTTATACCTCGCCAAAATCAACGCATCATAATTTCTTTTTTTTTTGCCTAAATGCAAATTGAGGCCTTAAAACCATATACAATAATTCTGGGAGATTAAAATATAGTGTTTATTTTCTCATAAATATGTGGAATTTACATCATATATTAATAGGTGGATCTTATGTATGTGTGTAAATGAAGCACTATAGATTTCTGATGTTTATTTTGTTTGTCCAAATATATTAGGCTTTGACTAGACTTCAATATAATATTTGATGATATCATGTAGATATTATTTTTGGACAAAAAAACCATAATTAAAACAAGATATTATTTTGCTATTTTCTTTCCCATAAACTTGCTCACCTCATCTATTCAAATTAAAATAGATATTAAAACCTCAATAAAAATTTTAAACTTCTCTATGAAATATTTAAATTTAAGATAACAAAAATTTTGAATTTGCACTACTAGCATGCTTTCCGTGCACAGCCATGATTGAAAATAATATGAAAAATAAATTTATAGTTTTAGTCATAATTTTTAAATTTGGCAATTGAGTTTTAATTTTAGAAATCAATTATAGTTTTTGTTTATTGATCAAAATTGAAATAAAAAATATATTTTTTTCCTCTCTCTTCCCTCACTTTCCCTTGTCTATCTCTTTACTTAATTCCTTGTTAATCGCTCTCTCTCTCTCTACTAGCGAATTTTTATTTCTATCAATCCCTTTTATCCCTTTCGTTTCTTGGTCTGAAAGAAGCAAAGTGTTTACACCTTATCTCATTTTCATATATCCTTGGGCCTTGGGCTTAGGCCTTCCATATGTAGCAGTAATGGCCTTGGAGATCCCGTTCAACAACTGGATGTTGGGCTTAGAACATGATGGACTATGGTAATAGTGTAATGGGCTTTTCTCAAGTATCTAATATTTACTTAGGATTTTGCCTACAGTAGTAGGTAAAACTTGTATATATGTGTAGCACTCTACAGATAAATTTTGTATTTAACTAAGACTCTTATAAAATACTTTTATATAAATCAAATTCATGAATAGAAAAAGGGTTTCAAACCCTATGTACAAAAATACGTATTTTTTTCTCTAAATCTCTTCATTTTCTTCTTCTTCAATTTTTCTTTTTAATTTTGTTTTTGTTTTGACGGTGCTACTTACTTAAATACCATTGAGTTGACAGTTTTGTCTATATACTATTCATTGATTGACAGTTTTCATACTTATATATCAAATTCAATTGATTTCAGTTAATTATTAATTTTATTGTTTGTTTTTAAGATTTAATACTGATTGACTAGTGAACTCAATGGTAATTGAATTTACTTTTAAGATTTTGAGGGTAAACACACAACTTTCACACTTGTAGTAGCGATAGCCTCTATAATTATGACAAAATCATGGAAGGAGCCATCTCTACAATTATAGTACTTGAATGAAGAAGCGAGGGAGAGTGATGGGAGAGGAGACGGATGAAGGTAAGATTTAGATAATTTTTGGTCAATAAACTAGATATACAAACAATTTTTTGAAATTATATCTTAATTGTAAAGCCTAAAAATTAGGACTAAAATTATAATTAATAAAGATTTTTCAAATCCATTGAAAGTTAAAACTTGTCTGTTACTATATCTTGGAGAATGCCTCCTTTATAAACGCTATGAGCCCACACCACCACACCACTTACCTGTCCCCATGGAAAAATGGTGTCTCTCCCTTCTAGACCATCGTTAGCTTTTTCCTTTTTTACGTTTTCTTAGATTGTACGGTGATGGATAAATCTGAACAGAACTTTGTACCTTTGTATTTAGAGAAATTCTATTTATCAACCTTATATATATATATATATATATATTTTTACATTCACTTTCTTTTTATAATATCTTTTTATTTAAAAATTTCTTTCTATAATCTTATATTTTTTTTCTACCTTTTTAATTTTATAATCTCTTTTTTTTCTATTTTCAATTACACAATCTATTTTCAACCTAAAATCTTCATATCTTTCATTTTTCATTATAATCTTCAAATACTTTACATTAATTCGAGACAAATGCCTTTATAATATCATCAAGATTTTTAAAAAATTATATATTCTGTAAAAACATTCAATAGCGTTAAGTAAATATCATGTCATCTAAATTAATTATTTATAACATAAAAATATTTATATTATTAAGATAGTGTGATTGAAATATTTTAATACAATCAATATATGAAACTTTTTATCCTTATTTTATGCCTATTGCAAGCAATATAAAGGTATTGATGTGATTTGATTCAATAATATCTTTTAGTTAATTTATAGAATATGATAAGTTTAAATAAATTTTTTTTATAAAGTAGGATAAATTTTAATAATATAAAGAGATTATATATAAATTTTGGTAAATTTTAATAATATAAAAAAATTATACATAAATAATAAGAGTAAAAAATAATAATTTACTTAGAGTATATAAATAATATAATTTTTAAAATTTTATTATAAATATCAAAAAAAATAAAAGATTGTAAATAAAATTTTGCCAATATTTATTTCGGTCTGGTGTATATCTCTATGATGTTAACAGCATAACAAACCATGGGAAAAGGGCAAGTCCACAGCGACCTGTCATCGTGATATTTTCAAGATCATATTAGGACCCACTTTGTCACCAAATATACCCGACCTTTCCCTACTGAAATGGAATCCCAACCCAATTGTTATCCTTTGACAATCCGTTGGCTTTTGCTTCCTTTTCTTTATTGTTTTCCATTTCTTTTCGTCCCTTGAACTCTTTTAACAAAATTCCAACTCAATAACTTTTAATAGAACTTTCTATATTATCAGAAAAAATAACAAATTTTCAATTTCAAGAAACTCAAATAGGTCTACAATTTATTTCTCAAGATTAATTTTTAACGAATAAAAAATCTTATTTTCCAAGAAAAAAAAAAAACCTAACTTCACTTGCAAAGCCCATTATTCTCTATATATAAACTTAATTACTTATACATCACATTCTACATTTTTTTTCTTTTATTTTTCCTTTACTAGTCAAAAGTATAATTGTATATTTCAAACTTAAATAAATTCATTTATTTTATATTGCACATTAGATTTTTTTAAATATATTTTATTCTTTTTATTAAAACAAGTTTAAGTTGTTTAAATATTAGAATATTTCATTATATTTAATTTAGATTAACAAGTCATTTGAATCTGAATAATTAGATTTGCCCAAAAAAACAAAAATTTAATCTCAATAATACAAATACTGACAAAAAAAATCCTAATTTTTTACCAACATGGAGAAGGAAAATTTCTATATACATGCTTCATAAGAGATACTCCTCGGCCAGATTCCGCGACTGTAGTAATGATAATTTCTGAACTTACATATTAAATAAAATGTGGTGCTATTTTGTTGCACTTTATATTGCACACGGAAATAAAAATATGAGAATATTCTATAAAATATATATAAAAAATTAAAAAAATATATAATTTTTTGGAATGTGAAAATATGCCTGAAATACATAAACGTGATCCAATTGAAATTTTCATGCAATATAAATCGTACTTCTCATTTTGTTGTTTTAGTTAGATGAGCTTGATAAGTTTTCATGCGATATAGATTGTACTTCTCTTTTTATGGTTTTAGTTAGGTGAGCTTAATTAAAAATGGATTGGGAGTGCAACCCTCTCAAATCTCATAGTTCTTGTGCTGCTGAAATGTTTTATATCCACAAATATTGCAGACAATCAAGCTCTAGATTGACCTTGCCTGCCTCTCTTCATTCTTCTATTAGATACAGAACGATATCAAAAGAAGGGAAAAGAGTCACTATCCCATAGTCTATATAAAAACAAGAAATTCTTAAAGAAGACAGATGGAGTGGAACGGACCATTAGTATGCTGAGAAGAAAAAAGGTCCACTTATGAGAATAAAATCTTAATCGTATCTCTTTACCACTTCACCAAATATGCATATATAACCAACGTCCAATAATGCATTATATAAAGACAGCTTACGTTTTAGCCATAACTTTAGCTTAAATGGAATAAAATTGGGTTAGGGCGTGGCATGGGCATGTTGATTTGTTGTTGGAAATAGACTGAGTTAGTAAAATGTTGAATTAAGGTCCGATAAAAGTAGGTGGGTAACTCTGATTTGAATAAATATGTAAAAGGAGGTGCCTTAAAAAGAAAAATAACTTTCAAATAAAGGTTGGTGTAGTTGCTAACACAATAAATCAAACTCAACCACATTTCACTTTTTCAAATCCGTGAGTTCATTTATTTACTGCAATTTAATTATTTCTTTCACCAGTAAATTTAAAATTTCAATGTTCAATTTTTTTTAATGAATTTAATGGCAATTGTAAATTATACTTAAAATTAGATACAATTTCAATAAAAGTTTTATATATTTAAATATAAAAGATGTGATAATTTATTATGTCTATTTTATAAAATTATAGTTTTACAATCAATTTTATTTTAGAATTTAGAGATATATAAATTTATTACATTATATATGTTATTGAGATATAAATTTTATACCTATACAAGAGCATTTCTAAAGAACTTTTTGTATATATCAAACTCTTTATTATAAAAAGTTATCTTGTAAAATAATAATTTAATAAATTCTATATTTTTAAATATAAAAATAAAGGGTTAATTTAATTCTTTATACTTAGAGAGTCAAACTTTACTCTATTATTATTGACAATTTATATGCTACAAGTTTTTATATTTTTAACTAATTGATATTTTTAATCTTATTATTTATGTTGGCCAAAATTATAAAGCAAATAATGAAAACATTAAAATAATTAATATTTATGAGAAAAAGTAACATAAATAATCAAAATTCAAAGTGTCTATTGAATTTAAATAAAATTTTTTTATCAAAAAATATTTTTTTTATAAAAAATGCTTTTTTAAAATAAAGAGCATCATTAAAAATGCTATAAAAGTTAATTATTTTATAAAATTTAATTTAATTATTAAACTTAACTTTAATAATTATTTCATGATATATAGTATTTCACTTTATAAAATAGCTATTCCATTTCGAGAATTAAACAAGCCTAATCTTAATTTTTCTAAATGCTTTTTTTAGGTTAAATGACTCATTAAATTTAAATATTTTTACACGTATAATATTATTTAATGCTTAATTGAAGTCTCAAATTCAAATTTCATTCTCAAAATAAAAAAAAACTCTCTAATGTAGACAGAAAATAGCAAAAGCAATTAATTTAGTAGATTTACTTATTTATCTTATTAAATTTTGTTTTTTATGCAAAAATAAAATAAAATTTTCAATATCATAAGAATCATGAATTAACTTTTAAGGCTATATTAGACTCCTTTTTGTAAAAAAAATAAATAAATAAAAATTTATACATTTATGATTGCACGCGCTTCATATACATGTCAAAATTGGATTATATTTTACCATAAAACCAAAATATAAGTTAAATAAGCATGAAATTTACTTTAGGCTTGATTAGACTTTTGTGAAAAATTAAAGGATCAAATTGATCCATTATGATTTTACTCTCATAAATTTAACTTTTAAATATGAAAAATATTTTTTTCCCCTCATCCAAATAAAAGGTTAAAAAAAAAAAAAGAAAACAGCAGATGATTTTTCTCTGTACTTGTCCCCCTTTTTTTTTTTCTGTCAAAGATGGAGTACAAAAGAAGAAAAAAAAAAAAAAACTAAAATTTTAGGCCCAATGCCAGCTGCTTTTATTTATTCCAAAAAAAGGCTGTAACATGGGCAGAGGAGTGTAAGCAAAGTGGACAAATTCAATAAATAGTATATTCCTTCCTCAAAAAGTGGAAGATTCCTTACAATTACATCACCAATTTCTTTTTTAATACTAATATTTGATGAATTGTTGTTGTCAGTATCTTAAAAAAGAATATCGATTAACTAATTAATTTTTAGATTAATTAATTTAATCAGTCTAATTTAATTGATTTAACAATAAATCAAATTTAATCATATTATTAAATATTTTTTTGAAATAGCAAAATTTTAAAATAAAATTACATTTTAAGAACTAAAAATCAAACATAATTTTAAAATTTAACTCAAAACTAATTAATAATTTAATTTTTTTATTTAATTGATTCAATCCAGTCATTCAATGTAATTTTCACAATATTGATCGTGACAAATTGATAATGTGACCTGTAGGTAATAAGCAAGTAGACTAAATATATGATTGGCAATGGAATAGGAGATTTCAAGCTTAAAAATGGTGGTATGCATAGTGCATTGCTTTCGAATTCTACCTCATTTTTAAAAAATCCATCATACGAAAAGGATGGGGACATAAGAACTGAAGGTGAGTAAATTGTCTGAAGTTTTTTTTTTCCCTTCTTATAAATTAATTGAATTAACACACTTAAAATTATTCAAAATTTTTATATGGAACAAATTTTTTTTATGGAATAGAGTTTTTTTTTTCTTGAAACAAGTGATAATGAAATTTAAATTTATTTAGTTCGTTATTTAAAAAAGAAATCATCTTTAACTTGATGATTCATTTTTATTTCAATATTCTTTTGAAATGGAAATTGAACTTGTTGGCATGTCTACTATATATTCTAAAAATTAGTTTTGATTCATTTTTAGGGGTTTGATACTTAAAATAAAAATCTATGAATTTTTATGTTATTATCATTTATTTTATTTTCTTCAAAAAAGAAAACGTTTTAAAAAACATATATTATCATTCACATGAAGATTTCTTTAGAACCATCGGGACGCCCAATTATATTCATCATTTTAGTAATTGTTTAATTCAAATTTATTAGATCAAATTCTGGTTAAATGGGTTTTACACCATACCCTTTTCATGATTTGTACACCACTTCATTTTTCACAAAAATGCTTGTCTTAAACTTAAACAACAACAAAAAAAAAAAAAAAAAAATTCACCATTCCTTTAATTTCATGTCCCCTCAATTGTATATTTGTTTTATAATAGCATTGTGTGGTTAAATGTTTTAATAGGAATCACGACAGATTAATTATAAGATTAATAATTAATAAAAATTTTAGATAATCTCATGTGATTAGGTACTTTCATCAAAATCATAATAATTAGTTATAAAATTAATAATTAATTAAAAAATTATAATTTTTAGTCATAAAAATACTTATCACTTTAATAAATTTAAATTAAGACAAAATATTACCTTTACCGTAAGGCTAGGATCATTTACTCTCTTTAATGCATTTTTTTTTTTTTTTTGTTCATATGATGACGGGAGGGAGAGATTTAAATAAGGGATCCAAAGGTTTTTGATGTGATATACAAACGACCAAGTTAAGTTTTGGTGTGTCTCTCA
This sequence comes from Omphalea diandra, assembly GCA_949677035.1. NCBI lineage: Eukaryota > Viridiplantae > Streptophyta > Magnoliopsida > Malpighiales > Euphorbiaceae > Omphalea > Omphalea diandra. The sequence goes on from CATIWR010080185.1 coordinate 41,521, forward strand.
AACGCATTTGATGTGTAAAAAAATGACCAACTTTAATGCGCACGTGGCCATCAAACGCAGAAAGAAACCTATCCTCTCAAGCCTGTTATTTTATACCAAAAACACCGGGTCACGATATCACATTCGCTAACCCAAAAGCGTGTGGCGTGAGCAACATTATTATACTTTCCCCTTTTTGTACGAAAACTTGCTTCCCTCGCGAGCCACAGCAGATCCGCATAATTCGTGGGGACAATTTAGACATTTAACTCTGACACACGCAACGTACAACCCTATCCATTCCTCTTTAAGGAAAAAAAAAAAAAAAACGAATAAACAAAGAACAAACACAGGCTTGGTTAGTTTTAACTTAAAAAAAAACAATATTACACTTCTGAATCCTATTCTAACCAGAACCTTGACGTACTCTGGCACAGGATTTTCATAGGACGAATTTGCCCTTCATCTACTTGTAAAACCCCCACAAACTACCCCTATAGTTCCCCCTTGTCCTTGAAGATTCTACCAACAGTCAAAGATCCTCCGCTGATAAAAATTTCCCATGGCAGCAGCAGCAGGAGAAAGCTGCGACTAGCGAAAAAGAAAGTAAGAGAAATTGAATGGATTTGACGGAAGGAGTAGGAGAGAGCTCGTCGCCTCCTAGGAGCTTTGGAAGCTCCAGCAATTACGATGTACGAAACGACGTTTATAATCGGTTGATGGAGACTGGCCATGACGATGCTGTTTCTAATCCGGTGCTGTTTCGCGAGCTGCTCAATGCTCACTTCAACCGCTTGCCTCCTAGGTTTTTTCAACTCTTTTAACTTTGATTTTTTTTTTTTACTGCATAAATGTGTCTTTGCTTGTGTGTGTTTAGGTTGGCAATGGCGAGCACTTTTTGAAAATTCGAGTCGCGCTGATGACTAGAATGTGCATGTGTTTAGTTACTTTTTCTAAATAAATATTTTTTTGAATCGTTGAATCTTGGTGTTTTAGTTTTGAATTTCTGATTAATTGGAGTACACGGATTTTGAAATTTGCTAAACTGAAACGGCCCATTTTGGCTGTTAGGATTGTGTTTAGGAATTTAATAATTTCAAGTGCACGAGTATTGTGCAGGATTTCTTTGCATGCTAGTTGCTGAAAACAATGAGATGTGCATGTTTTAGGGTTTACATGAGGAGTGTGAGTTTTTTCAGCGGAGGAAAATGTGACAGGGAAATAAAATTTATTGATGTTTTTGGAAGGTAGGATATCTTTAGCATTTTGGAAAAAGTAAATGAACTGAATTATTTTTACTTATTCAGTTTTTGTAAAGATAGGGAGCTGAGTTTTGATCTGAAATTTTTAGTGGTTTTGGTGTTCTAAGTATGTGCTTACTGCACATTCTGCCTTTGTCTTTGCAGTTAGACTTGGATTCGTGCTTATGCGCATGGCTTTTCTCTTGTGAACTATATACAATGTCTTCTCTTGGCCGATGAACTTATTGCTTTGTATTTGTTATTTTTATTTTGTGTCAGTTATGGACTTGATGTTAACATGGATAGAGTGGAGGACGTTCTTTTACACCAAAAACTTCTTGCAGCAGCAAGGGATCCTGAGAAACGACCTGTATACCATATTCGTTTTGTAGAGGTATTGCTGCTCTGTTTGGCTTGGCAGCAAACTTTTTTTTTCCTATTTCTGTTGGTTACTGAAGCTTGGTTTAAGGCAAATACCTGTTTCCTTTGATATTTTGTTTGTCAAGTCCAAGTAGTAGGATAGTTGCTGGACTGGCTTTTCTTTTGAGTAATGTTTAGATAATTTGATGGAATGATCTATCTGAAAAATGTGAGGAAAAAATATGTAATTAATGGAGTATAACTTGATTACTTTTTATTTATTTCTTTTTTTAAACAAAAAATTAAGAAAGGATGCTATATGCACATTTGTGCAAGAAGGATGATATCTGTGTAAATGTTGAAGGTATTGGGTCGCCTCTGAATTGAAATTATAGACCCATCTAGGGTATATAACTTCAGGTGACTCTCCCTTCATTCTAATTGGACCATAATGAGAAGGTTGTTTAGCAGATTATATCAATTGGTGAAAATATTGGCAAACTGAAGTGCTTGCATTAAAGGGGAGACTCTGAAAAACTGCAGTTAAATCCCTTCAAACATCTTTTATTCAAAATTTTTCTTGTAGCTGACTGTCATGGGAATCAGCTTGAATTTCATGCATACCTTCTTAGTTCATTGATGGTGAATTGTTGATTTGGAGGTGTATATGTTACTTGTGTATTAATAAGGAAAAGTCATAACTGGTATCATTCATTTAACTATTTTCTGTTCTTGTAGAGAGAAAAGAGGAGAGCATTCTGCGATAATGTTTCTCTCTCTTTTCTTTAGGATGGGTGGGTGGCTTAATATTTTAAATTATATAGTCACTACAGTAATGTGGTTTTCCAGCCGTGCTTAACATGTTTGATATTTTGTCATGCAGATAACAATCTTTGTCTGCTCGGTCTGTCACCCCTTTGTTGCCTTTTATGATTTATTTTACTTGTAAAGAGAAAATGAAATACAAAGTAGTGAGTTTAAGTGGCACATTGTCCCATAGTTACAAATTAAAATATATAAGTGACATGTTTCATGATGATGGTTCCAGGAAGAACCATATCATACTTACTGTGTTTGGCATGTATGAATATTCTTTAGATAGTGAATCTTAATGATGTATAACTACTGAACTCAATGATGTCTACTATTGTGTTTTTAAATTTCACACTTCAGGTTGCATTGAAAGATTCATATTAGTGATTTGGTAATTGAATGTAGAGATGGTAATTGAATATTGTAGGCTTCAGGTCTAGATAAAGGAGTAAACAACGAAGGGATGCTTTTCTTTTTTTAGCTTTAGTTTCTAATTTTCTATATGAACATTTTAATCTTTTGTTTCGAAAACTAGCAATTCAACACTAAATTGTTACTGAGGATCTTTGAGTTTGATCGACCAGCAATATGTATTAACTAGTGTTTGTTGCTTTCTTAATTTATTCATTACCTGACGTCTTAATATTCCTGGGTTACTTTATATGCAAGGGTTCGTTGCTTAATCCCTAATTTTGAGCCTTTAATATACCCATTACTGCTTTTGTCAATTGAAATTATTATCTTTTTGGCTGGATAGCAGCTAAATTTGCTTCCTGAAGCTTCTTTGAGAAGTTCACAATGTTGTTTAGTTTTTCCTTTCCCCTATCTCAGTTTGTAGATCTAAATGGTGATTATTACTATGATTTCCTTTAGCTCTATTAATCACTAAGCCCTCCTACTTTTTAGGTTTAGAATCTTTTTGCAGTGATACTGTGTCTTCTCAGGATTGTTAAATGATGTAATATTCATTCAAAATTCTAATTCATGTTAAGATTTTGAAGAATCTCAAAAGTAAACTTTTCAGGTAGAGTTATGGCTTATGATTTCAACCTGATATTCTGTCTAAGCAATGCAGCTAACATTCATTGCATTCCCTTCTTCTTTTTTCCCCTTTTTGCTGTCGGGCAGAACATTTGCATCAGGAATGATGATGGTGATGACCAACAATCTATGAACATCATTTCTACTGAGAGGCCAGGCTTTGATGCAGATAATGGAGAAGTTGTAACGTCAAATAAGAGGTATTCTATTTTATAATGATCTTACTTCATCTCTGCGGAGCTATAAGCATAGTTGTGAAAGGCATGCCTGAGGTGCGAGGTGCACAACGCACATCCCTTAGCACCTTAATCCCTGCAAGGTGGGTGATCTTACGAAGGCACACCTTTATGTGCCTGGGACTGAAGGCAAGATGCTGCCTAAGTACACTTTGGTGATATTTTGCTTTTTGTGCGTTTCTTTTTAAATTTTAATATATCATATAATTTGAGCTGTTCATTTATAACCTGAAACATCTATTTTAAGTCTGAAAATAGCTTACTATAGGCTTGCACCCACCTAATAGTCTGAAATTAAAAAAAAAAAAAAAGAGGAAGATTAGGTCAAAAGATACAAGTAGCCACACATCATGCAATCAAGATAAGAGGGAGGCAATGACACTGTTTCAGCCAACAGAACTTTCAGGTATGATACAAACACCACTTCTTCTTCTTCTTCTTCTTTAGCGTCACATCACAGCCTACTATTGTTGAAAACTAATTTTTGCTTATATAGTGTTGTTATAATGCCAAATTTTTGTTGGCTTTTAGTTGTTGAAGAAGATGAGGAAGAGAACATTGAAAAAGAAGAAGATAAAGAAGAATGACTATATTGATCTTAATGATGATTGATAACTGAGGATTATAATTATAGTTTTATTATAGAAGATGCTTTAGAATTGCAGTTATAGGACTCTAATTATAGTTTTATGTCTCTTGAACATATAAATATTTTTTATTTTATGTCTCTTAAATATGCTAAGTTCATAATTTTAGGCTTGTGTTGTATTTTAGTCTTATTAGTTTTATTTTATGATTTTTTTAACGCTTTACTTTTGTAAGGCGTGCACCTGCACCTTGCGCTTCAGTTCCAGGACTCTTTTGCACCTTAGTGCGCCTTTCGTTTTTAACAACTATGGCTATAAGCTTTTTCAGTTCTTTAGTTGACATATTATGATCCTTTCACTTTGCGCCATGTTATTGTTGATAGGGTTTTTATATACTGTAAATTGTGGATTTATCAGTATGTCTTATAGATTTGCTATTTACGGCCTTTTGTAAATAGAATTAGGGATTGTGCAATTGATTTTGAGCCCTGCTCTAAGCTCGAGGATCTAAATTTGGATGTTAGAAAGACTTCCAAAGGCATGGAAGAAACATATTGTGGGGAGAATGCTTCTAGAAGGTACCTCAGGTACACCTTTTGAGTATTTCTTGTGTTAAATTTGTATTCTTAAAGGTAAAAACAACAATTATTCTTATTTAGTAATGCATGGGCAAGATTTTGATACTTCAAGCGTAGTGACAAAGCTAAGTTAATTGCATCGTGCTAATGTTTGTAAAATTTTTTTAGCCGCTATAATCCAGTTTGTTCATTTTCTGTGCTGGCATTTAAATTTTTCTCTTTTTAGCAAGCAGTGCTAGTCGGAACAAGTAGAATGAAAATATTCATGATTGTTTTTCTTGTCTCATAATGTCTTCTCATTATACAAGTTTCAAAAATGTTGAATTTTAATTCCTTTTTTTATGTATTAATATTTTATGGTACTTATTTTGAAGATTCTCTCTTAAAGAGGGAATTTTAGGAAAGCAGGACTGACAGTTGTCAGGCCATAATTTCTTTTCTCAATAACGGAAATTCCTTATGGGACTCAGTAAATTATATTTTAGGCAAAATAAGCCTATTCTTTGTTTTTTTTTTTTTGGAGTCATTCTTCAAATAACGTAATATAACACTTCTGAGTTCGCATATAGAAGCAATTTTTGAAGTCATAGATTAGCTTGATTTATTCTAAAATTGCCTGAATTAATGTAAATTGTGTTTGTAAAGATCAAATTTGCTTTTATCACTAGCATATTTTTCATTAGGCATATGTGCATGGAAATAATTTGTATGCTTGGAAATTTAATGCAGGCAGGAATTTGTACATGTTCCAATTCATGAAGTAATATTTTCTACCATCGACAAGCCAAAGCTCCTTAGTCAGGTATATTTGGGAAGATATACTTTTTGGTTATTCATTAACATGACCTTAAGCCCTACGAACTTGAGGCACTTTTGAGTGACTGATTTTTCAATGCAATTCTTTGGTATTTTGTAATGGTGACATCTCACTTGAGAAAAGTACAAACAAGAGAATAAGCTAAAATTGAAGTTTTCTTTTAACTTGGTGGTGTTTCTTCTATATTTGCAAAACATCAATAGTTTGTGCCAAAAATTAATTTGCTTAGAATATTATTCTATCTGATTGTCATAGTTTTGCATATTATTTCCAATTTGGTGACTACAAACACTTTTGGATGTTACGGCCTTTGGTGTCTTAGATCTTTTTTCATTCATTGGTGACTTTTCTTTGCTTGGTACTCTCCAATGGAACTGGTTTGTATGCACATTTAATTGTAGGCATTGTCTTTTTCAAACTTTAGCTAATTGCATAGTTATGAAAGGTGCGCCTAAGGCAAAAGGCGCACAACTTAGCGCCTTAAGTGCTGCAAGGTGGGTGATCGTATATAGGCGCGTGCCTTTGTGCACTTGGGATTTAAGGCAAAGCACATTTGTGATATTTTATTTTTTGTGTTTTTTTAATTTAAATATATTATATCATCTAAGTTGTTTATTTATAATTTGAACCATCTATTTTAAGTCTTAAAACAGTTTACTATTAGCTTCCTGTACCTAATAATCTCAAGAAAAAAAAAGAAGAAAATTAGCTCAAAAAATAGAAGCAGCTGCACATCATATAGACATGAAAAGAGGAAGGCAATGGCCCTGCTTCAGCCAACAGAACTTTTAGATATGATATGATCACCATTTCTTCTTTTTCAGCCGCACATCACAGCCAATTGCTGTTTCTTTTTCTTTTGGCAAATAATTTTTTTTATACAGTGTTGTTATAATGCCAAATTTTTGTTAGGCTTTTAGTTATTGAAAAGGATGACGAAAAGAAAATTGAAGAAAAAAAAAATTTTAAAGAAGAAAATGACTATGTTGATCTTAATGATGATGATCAATGACTATGAATTATAATTATCTTTTTATTGTAGAAAATGCTTTAGAAATATTAGTTAATAGGACTATAATTATAGTTTTATATCTCTTGAACGTATTCGTTTTCATTTTTTTTATTTTATGTCTCTTAAACATGCTAAGTTATAATTTTAGGCTTGTGTTGTGTTGTCAGTCCTATTAGCTTTATTTGATTTTATTTTTTTTGCCTTACTTTTGTAAGGCGTGCATCTACGCTTTGCACCTCACTTCTCAGTCCCAGAACCCCTTTGTGCCTAGGTGCGCCTTTCGCCTTTAACAACTATCACTAGTGTGGGTGACGGTGGATGTAGTTGGTGTTAAGTAGTAGGTTGGGAGCACAATCATTTATCCTTAGCCAAATATGTAAAGCCACTTGCAAGATTGATAGGAGCTTGCTTAGGCATTGTTGCATGTTCTTTTCCTAACTAGTAACCACTCCACTCCACCCCTATGATTAAAACCTTTAGAGACTTGCTAATATACTTAAACTCTCTTTTTAGTTTAAAACAAAGCTATGAAAGTGTTATAGGATAACTATATGCTTTAATGAATTAAAAAGGGGATGTGAAGCGCATTTGAGATAATGCAAAAATGTGTTTGGGATATATACTTCAAGCCTTTGACTCAACTTCAAAATGTTTCAAAAGAAATATGGACAGTAAAATCATGAAACTACACTAATGAAATTGGACTGCTAGACTTTATTGAATTTGAAACTTTAAATCATGAACTGTGAATTGCTTTTAATGGAGTGCTTCTTTTTTTTTTTCTAGCTTTCTTCTTTGCTTTCAGATATAGGGCTTAACATCCGTGAAGCACATGTGTTCTCAACAACTGATGGCTACTCTTTGGATGTATTTGTAGTGGATGGATGGCCTATTCATGTATGTGTTAACTTTTATTTACATGTTTATTGTTATTCAGTTTGCTCTTTGTAACTCAAAGTTATACATGTTGATGCTGTTTCGGAAACCAGTTCTCCTGCATTTCTATTCTTACACATTGTAATTCATGATTACTTTGGTATCCAAAAATCTTCTTGAGATATAGTCCTATTAGATTGTCTTCTATATTACAGTTATTGTCCTTGTTATTTTATTTTATTTTATTTGTATGTTACTTCCCTTATGATTTAGCAATGCAGTGATGATTTATGTTCTTTGCAAATGTGGCCAGTACCTGCATATGAGTGTGCTAGTGCTTGATATTTACTTAAACAATTATATAAGTTTGAAATGAATATTTGTTTTATTGCCTCTAATGAATTTCCACCTTTTTATTTTTATCCTAAAATCAAACAAATTAGTTATTAAAAAAAAAAAATGAGGCTTTATCCCTGGACAATGGCCTTAATATTATTTTATGGAGCATTGTGATTATCTTTTTTCATGACAGGGATCTGTGCTGAGTCCAAATGTTGCTGACTTTGCAATGTTGTGCCCAGGATACAGATAGTTTGGATAAGGCCATGGAAAAGGCAATTGCTAGAAGTGAGGTAAAGTCTGTTTCATTCAATTTTACTGTTTGGATACATATTTTTTATGATTTTTTGTAAAGAAGTTAGATTTCTCTATGTCAGAAAAATGGGAGAATAAATCACCCAAAATGGGTGAAAGTTTCAGGAACTTGTTTCAAAAGTACAGAACCAGATTCTTAATAAGGAAATTTTGAAATTAAATAAGTAAATGTCTGAGTCAAGTAATGGATGTCACCTCAGGTTCTCTATTCTTAGTTCTTTTCTTTTTGGAATTAGCTCTCATTTTCAGTTTTATATTTAACTCTATTAGAGCTTTTCCAAATTGTAATTTGCTTTTTGCTTTTCCACTTACGCCAGTTTTTTCTGTTTGAGTAGACAAACACTTCCTGCATAACTTTATGATAATCCTCTCACAAAATTTAGGGGTCATGGTCTGATTTGTCACATTATCATTCATCTATGGATAAAGCATCATCAGCCCTGGCAAAATCTGTAGATTGGGAAATTGACAAAAGATTATTGAAGATTGGAGAAAGAATTGCATCTGGGTCGTGTGGAGATTTGTGAGTTGGACCATCTTGGAATAGATGCTTTCAATCAACTTTATTTTTCTGTGTTATCCTTTCCGTTTCTCATCCTTCATCTTCCATTTATGTGAAGGTATCATGGAGTTTACCTTGGTCGGGTTGTTGCTATTAAAATTCTTAGATCTGAATATTTAAATGATCCTCAGGAAGAGGAGTTTGCTCAAGAAGTTGCAATTCTGAGGTGAATGGTTTTGTTTACTTTTTGAACATTTTGTACTTATCTGTTTCTTGCCAAGAGCATCATTTCAAAATGTTAAATATGCACATTTTTTTTCCTATCTTAAATATGTCATTTTGTTACATGTCCTGGGGTAGTTGTCAAAATCGCGAGTTGACTCGTACGATTTTACGATTTTACGAGTCAAAATCACGTGAACAATTTTAATCGTATATAAAGTCGGATTTGTGGTAAAATCGGGTGAAATCAAGTTTTGACTCGTTAAAATCGGTGAAATCGGGTAAAATCGGATGTAAAATCGGGTGTTGACTCATTATTATTTTTTTTTAATTTTTCTATCTAATTTTCTCCCTTTATTTTTATATTATTTCTCCTATATTTTTCTCTAATTTTTATTCTTTTTTTGTTGTTGGAATGCTTTATTTTCTCTCTTTTTTCTATTTTTTGTTGCTCAATTTTATATTATTGGGACTATACATTAATTGTTAATTGCCAATTGTAATTGACTAATCCTATATGACTGAAAATTGCCAATTGTAATTGACTAATCTTATATGACTGAAAATTAAAATTACTTACTACTATTGGGAAGTAAAATTTTACACAAAAAAAAAAACTTTTGAATTAGTGATAATATTTGTCATTATTAATGATAATATTTGTGAAATACTAATAATGAGTTTTTTGGTGACAATGAATTTGAAGATGATGGAGATGAAAATAACAATGATATTTATGTTGATGAAAATGAA
>CATIWR010080192.1:0-39038 GCA_949677035.1 Omphalea diandra
AATAATAATAATAATAATAACAGTAATCATAATTCTCATAATTACAATCTCTACCGTACAAAATATTTAATTTTCATAAAATCAAATTATCACCCATAATTAAATTAATTTCTATAAAAATAAATTAAATTAATTCTCTTAAACATAAATATAATATCTTCACTTAAATAAAATTAACATTAAATTTACTTAAATCAAATAACAAATCATTTATAATTAATTACTTCTCATAACATAAAATATTTCTCATAAATAATTTGATTTCTTAAAATTAATAAAAATTCTTCTGATATAAATAGATTAATTTTTAATATTAGTTTTGGTTTTTTTTATATTATAATAATTATGGATATATTACTATTTAAAAATAAAATTAATAAAATTTCCATTTAATTACATGTATATAATATAATTAAACATAAAAATATAACGGTCATTACATTACATTCATTTATGTAACAAAAAATGGTAATATAATCATTATTACATTCCATTACATTATCATTCACATCGTATCACATAGTTGATTATATTATATCGTATCAAATGAGCTCTAAGAGTTTTTAAGTGGAGAATGTATTAAGGGATCCTTAAAATCATATTAAAAAAATACAATCTCAATTGATGTGTGGGATGATTTGAGAATAGAAATAACACTAAAATAGAGATTTATGAATTCATTCAAATAGGAGTGAGAATCTCCAGCTTCTTTCCTCTATGAGGTGAGAGTGGAGATTACATTTCTGACTCCACATATCTCCACGTAAGTCTCTAAACTGAATCTCGTGGGATCAAAAATATATATTTTATATTATATTATATATATTATGTGTATCATTACATATTTTTTTTATACATATGTTAGGACGTATAATGTAAAATATTTTATTTGATTATTAAATATAATTAAATTTCTTTAAAATATTTCTATAATAAAAAACATAAAACGAAGACTATTTGCAGGGCAAGAAATCTCTACGAAAATAGGACAAAATTAAATTTTTTCTCATAGAGAAGCGAGATATGAATGAAGAATGACTTTCTACTTTCGTTCCGCCCGTTATCATTCCTACTAAAAATATCTTGGCAACAAATAAGAAAAAAAAAATTTCCACTGAAATATTGTTCTGTAATGGAACTCTCAAGCATATGAACATTTCTCCTTTCTTGGGCTTCATTTATGTTGTGGAAAATATTTTTCAGAAAAATAATTTTTGTATTTTTCTTTGTTTAATGCATTTAAGAAAATTACTTAATAAAAAATATTTTTTGATCAAAGAAAAAATTAATTTATTTTTCAGAAAAATGATTTTTCATTTTAAAAATGAAAATTCATTTTCAAATTTTGACAAATCATCTAAATGAAAAATAAATCATACAAACATATATATTTGTTATCACTGATTATCTCTGATTATCAACACTCATTATTAACTATTGTTGGCCAACAGTAGTTATCGATAATAGGTGGAACTCACAAAAAAAATTTCATTTTAATATATTTTTTCTTATATTAAATAATAAATAGTAGAAATATAAAATATTTATGATCTAAACTTTGTTATAAAGTATAAATATAAAATATTTATGATCTAAATTTTGTTATAATCTTATAAATTAAAAAAAAATAATATTTTTTATAGTTCAAACAATAGAAAAATATATTATTTAAAAAATATTTTCTTTAAATAAATTATTTTTTTTGTAAAACAAATGAAACTTAATTTCTTTTCATTTTTCCCGCCAAGGAAAAACATATTCAGAAACATTTGCTGGTCACAGAAAAATGAATGAGCACTACAATTCCAGCTACTAGTCAAATAGATATTTTGCCTCTCACTACTACCCACAGAAAAGATGAAGCAGCAACAACAATGTAGCCCATTGGTTCTTATAAAATAATTAAGACCCTAACCCACATTATTTTTGGCTGCTTACTAAAAACCATATATATAAATTTGAAGGCTACATTATTTATATTAATCAATTAGTAGAAGCTTTTTTTCAGTAACTTGAAAAAGAAAAAAAAAATCTTTTTTGAGAGAAATTATTAAATTTCCTCTTACTATATGTTGTTTTTTTCTCATATAAAGTAAAAGGTTCCAATAAATATAGACATTTATTGTATTTTCTTTTTTGGTGTGTTAGAAGATTTTAAAGCTGATGTTCTATGTATGATCCTAATAAGTCCATCCCTTTCGGCTCAGACAGACTTGTGGGTCAAACCTCTCAGGGTTTGGGATTAAATATTAAGTTTGTCTGTCTGCTAATTTCGGTGATAAACGACATTAATAATTAATCCACACTCACAGAGAGAAAACAAAAAAAAAAAAAAAAGAAGCAGATTCTATTTCAATCTTTGTCCTTATTAATTATTCTATTTTTTTTGGTATTATTAAAAAAATCAAGCGGATTGTATTTCTATTTATATTTGAAATAAATATTTAATTAAAATTTTAATATATTAGTAAATTATTGATTTGTGATTATTAAAAAAAAATTTAATAAAAATGAAAAGATAATAACTATAAAAATATATTACTTAGTTATGTTTTAATAATAGAATAACAAAAAGTGAATGTTTAAAAATAAAAAAGAGTAAATTATTAATAAAATACTTGTGTATATAAATTTTAAAATTAATGCATATCAAATTAAAATAATAAATGAAAGATTAAGATTAATTTTTATATTTATTGTCAAGTCATGTAAATCTTTTTATATACACATATATAAAAAGTTTAACAATAGTTTGTCATATATATATATATATATATTCATCACATCAACATTTTGTCTTGTCTTTATATATATATATATTATAAATTTAAACAAATGAAATTATTAAAATCTTGATCTCTTATAATAATAGAAACTCGATCATTGAATTATTATTCTAATAATTTATATTTTCGTATTTTTTACTAAAATTTGTAAGTAGTATCTGATTTTAAATCCATAATTATTTTATGTGTGAAATTAAAATTTTAGCTAATTGTATTTTAAAAAATTAATTGGACTATATTTAATTGTTTTTTTGGGAAAAATATATTTTAAAAATTAATCTAGATTACACTTGAATCTGAACCTAATTAGGTACACACTATAATTCCATAATGCATTTATATAAGAAAGCAAAAGATTCTAATATCTATTTATATATAATATATCCTTCCCAATTTGGTGCAAGTTCATGTTTTTAAGCATCCGCTTTGGATCATCACTCACTCTCCAAGCACACCAACAGGAAGAAAGAGAGGGAAGATGGAGCTCTCACATCATGGTTTCTTGGAAGAGTTGCTAGAAGTTCCAAGAAGGGAGAGTTGGGCAAATTTTCCTTCTGGAACTAATGACTTCTTCACTAGTAATGGATGGTGCTTTGATTCTTTTGATGATCACACAACCTTAGTAGCACCAACCCCTTCATTGCTAGGATTCTCTACCTCTACACAGCCAACAACCTTTGAATGCCCATTTACTGACCAAACTTACCCTTTTGTCGATGCCTTCACTACTAGTACTACTACTACTGTACCTGCGCCAGGAGCAGAAATTGACACACCTCCATTTCCTTCAGCCCAAGATCAAGATTACCCTTCATCAATAGTTGAAGATGAAGAGTTTGGTACTCTTCTTACAAGTCATTGTAGTTTTGATGAAAGATTGTTGAGTAGTTGTAAAGTTGAGATGGAACAAGCGGCGGCGGCGGCGGCAGCAAGCAATGCTCACCATCAGGTTTTCAGTATGGGATTGGGTGCAGAGAAGAAGAAATCTAAGAAGTTAGAAGGGCAGCCTTCAAAGAATTTAATGGCGGAAAGAAGGAGAAGAAAGCGCTTGAATGACCGCCTCTCTATGCTAAGATCAATAGTCCCCAAGATCAGCAAGGTGTGTATCCTTCTCTGATTTGAGATTTTTCTTTTGTTTTAGAGTTCTTGATGAGATGAGAGTGACATTAGTGCGTTCTTTCTTTGTCCTGTTTTAAGCTGTTGTTTTTAGCCCACTTTGTTGTAATGCTGACAACAGAATGGGATTTCTTTCTTTTTTTTTTTTTTTGGGCAGATGGACAGAACTTCAATTCTTGGAGATACCATTGATTACATGAAAGAACTTCTTGAAAGGATCAATAAGTTACAAGAAGAAGAAGAAGAAGAAAGTGAAGATGGTACAACGGAAATGAACATATTAATGAGCAATTTAAAGGAGCTTAAGCCAAACGAAGCTCTAGTCAGAAATTCCCCCAAGGTATGTGTCTAGCTACCTCCAGAAGTTCACACATTCTAAGATCTCAAAAAATGAAGTACCCAATTCATTATTGAGATCTCCTTTTTTTTCATTTTTTAAAATAATTATTGGTTTGGCAGTTTCATGTGGAGAGGAGAGATATTGATACCCGGATCGATATCTGCTGTTCATCAAAGCCAGGATTATTGCTATCAACAGTGAACACATTGGAAGCACTAGGCCTTGAGATTCAACAATGTGTTATAAGTTGCTTCAATGATTTTTCCATGCAAGCTTCTTGTTCAGAGGTAATTATTTATATGTAGTTAACTAATTAAGCCTCTCAATCTTTCTAATCTTGTAAATATTAGTTCAACATTGCTTTGAATCAACTAATTTTTTGTTGTTGCTGTGGGTAGGCTGCTGAACAGAGAACACTAATAAATCCTGAAGATATAAAGCAAGCATTGTTTAGAACTGCTGGTTATGGAGGAAGATGTCTTTAGAAGCAAAAATAATGATAATAATAAATTTGATCACTTCAAGAAGATGGAAATTTGCCAAGTTTGTTCTTCAAGGAATTTAATTTTGCTGGTGAGAAGTTGTAATAAGATCATCCTTTTTTTTTTTCCAAATAAGTATGTGCTCATTGATAAATTCCTTCTCACAGATTAGTTATTATGAAATGAAGGGCATGAATTTTATATGGGCCATTTGTTCCTTCTCTAACAGAAACCATTAAATGTATGATTTAGAATTAGAAAATAATATTTGTCTGAATTCTTTGGCAGAGTAGGGAAGGTTTTGGAACACTTGCACAGAATTTAGGGATAATTAATCATGCTTATTTATTTTTTAATAAACTTGGGAAAGTAATAGTTTGGTCTACGGGTGTTGTATTGCAGTATCAGACACTAATCACACCAATAATTGAAATTAAGAATTGCACTGGATAGTGACTTTTTGTCCCAAAATCTTGAAGAATATATTCTACACATCAATAGCAACCACACAGAAACAAAAGGAAATTGTCTGCAATAGCAAGAGTGAAGCAACCAATTTCTTTCTAGCATGTAATGTCAAACCAATTTCAAGTTCAAAGCCAAGAATTTTACTCAAAGTGTTTATACAGATTAATTCCACAGATTTTAAGGAATTCATTTGTATTTTATGGTTGTCATACACTGAATATAACATTTATGAATTTGATTTTGGTTTGGTTTTATCGGAATTTTTTAGTCAGTTGGAGTTTAGCTCAGATGCAATATTGATTCAGATAGATGAACCAAGTAACTAAAAATATAAAGATAGACATTCAGAAACCCAAGCATGCTCACGCAGCCAAGGCCAAATCGATTTATTAATTAAGTTGTTGTTAATATATGGTTGATGCAAGAAGCCTATTTCATTATTAGCTACTAGCTCACATTTTCTGAAGAAGGTTTGCTCCAGAGTTGGTTCGGAGTTGTTTGGTTCAAAGTGGGGAATGAAAATGAGAATAGAAATGAGAATGATTGTTTTTACATGTTTCGTTCATTTTGATTGAGTTTTTACATGTTTGGTTCATTTTGATTGATTGTGGAATGAGAATAAGATTTTATTTAAATATGTTTGGTTAAATATGAAAAAAGAATGAGAATCAACTTTTTTTTATATATATAAATATTATTTTTATTAATATTAAAAAATATAAATAAAAAATGTTATTTATTAATATTAAAAAATATTATTCAAACAAAAAAATAATAAATAATATAATTATTATTTTATTATAAAAAATTTTAAATATAAATATTACATATTATACTAAATAAATATTATTAATTTTAAAAATTATAATATTGGAAAAATAATTATATTATTTAAAATTTTGTAAATTATAAAAAAAATAATAACAATAACATGTTAATGGTACATAACAAAAAATTCAAATGCAAATAAAATTAGAAATTCAAATAAAATAATAAAAAAATCATCCTGATTGCAAATAAAATAATAGAGAATCATTAACTAAACAATAGAAAATCATCCTAGATTGCAAATCAAATACAAAAAAGTCATTAACCATAATATTATCCCTTGCAAATAAAATTATAAGTCCAAGTAAAATGTTTGATGATCCAAGTTTAAGTAAAATATTAGATAATATTATCCTAAACATATCATACTCTAGAGACTCTACGAGGATTATAAAGAAAACTAGTAATATATTGTCTTCTAAGACTAGGTGGAGCTTGATAAAATATTATTAATTTATTTGGTTTAGTTGTAAGAATATTAGCAACTTGTAACACTTCAGTGCTTGACAAGTTACCAATTTAAAGTAACTTATTCAACACATTGTTGTTTTTCTCAACTATTACCAAGAAAATTTCCTTTGCACTTGTCATTGTTTCAAGATGAGTATTTATATTTTGCATGAATGAGTTAAAGTTGGCCGACACATTGATAAAGGCAGTAGCCATGCTTGGCTTTTCAGATTCATTTGGCTCCTTATTCACTTCCTTATATTTTCTTTTCAATCTTTTAGAAGAAAAGTGAGTTGCTGACTGAGTTACCGAAATTTCATCTTCTTCATTATCCTCATGTGTTGGATTTGTTTCATTAGTCATCTCTTTTTCCATATTTTCTATAGCTTTTTCAAAAGTTTCAACAGTTTTTCCATGGTTGGTTCTCATTAAGACCTTATTCTGAACATCGTTAAGTGACTAGAAACTTGTAAATATAAACGACTAGAAGCACATAAGTATGAAGTAAATTGCTCTTGCCTGATAAATTTACAAGGTGAATAGAACCTTCTAATCAGTATCATCATCATCTTGCTCTATATTCATGCATCTTCAAGCCCAGTCTAAGTGTAATATACGGTCAGAGCTTGATCTGTCTTGGATGTCAAACATTATAGTCCACCAATGATATCCTGTTAATCTGGGTAAACTCCAACTGAACCTTCACTAATGAGTAACCGCTATAAAGCAATCCAAGTAAAAGAAGCATTACAAGCTCCGCAATGGAAAAAACTGATTTTTCCAAGAAAAGTATACTGAAAGACAATTGGATGAAAATCAAGAACAAAATTTACAAGTATTGCACCAGATTATTCTAAAAGATGCTCAAATAATTTGCAGTTAGAGGCAGCTAAAATGAGTATTGTTAAAACGCTAGGTTTCAGTATTAGTACATGTTCAATTATAGTTAAAGCAGTTGGTCATAACCCATCAACCTCATCATCATCATTACCGTCAACACCATCACTATCGAAATCAGAAGGGTCACTCTTGGCATTGTTTTGCAGATGCTGGAGCTTATTGATAGCATCTCTAGCATCAGAAACCAAGGCAATTTTTGCAGCTCTGATCATATCTATTTTCTGCATATTGAACTTCTCACTATTTTCTTTTCCCAATCGTACACATGCTGCCTTTCTCTTAGCTTCCCTACAGTGCAACTGATCAATATATTTCTCATGCAAAGCCCTGTTTTTCATCTGCTTCAATACAATGGGACTGACAAGTTCTGTCCCACATGAACTTTCAAATCTAGAGGGGGGCTTTTTCTGGGAAGAAGAGGACCTCTCATGACACTTCTGAAGAAATCCCTGTTTTTCTTGCAAATGCTTTGGGGTTGAAACATCATTCAACTGAGAATCTTGTCCAGATGGATTCACATTCGGCTCAAGGATGGAGAATAGGTCTGCTTCGTAACTCTGGTCTATGCGATTATGATTTTGCAACAACTGTGACAGTTTTATGTGCCATATGATTCTTCTGTTTATTATGACTTAACCTTTTAACCTTCAGATCAGAGGAGCTAAGCAATTTCCCTGCACAGAGCGACAAACTTCTAAGGGGTGATAAGTTCGTTTTCTTTGCCCTTGATCGTGGCAAAGGTTGAGGCGGAGTTGCGAGGCAAGAGTGAACTTTATCAAAGCAGTCCTGTGCAGATTTTCCAGGCACCTACAATTGATTTCTTATAAATGAATATGATTTAAATAAGCTCACAAGTGATGCAAAGATTACACTGTAGGTAGAAAACTTCTGATTCCATATAGGCGGACACAAGCCAATACTTTTGATTTCAAATTTGATATAGATTACATCTTATCTACAAAGAATCCATTCTGTTTATAACTGAAGCTGTTGGTTATTTCCTATAACTGATATAAAGTATTCCTTTCTCCTAGCATAGTTTCCTAAACCAACTGTGCTGTCTGATTTCTTTCGTATATCCTTTTGATATTTATAACTGCACTTAGGATTGGAAATGGGAATAAGAGCTAGAGGAAAAAAAAAAAAGGCAGCATTCACTGATCTTCAAGATGGTCTAAAACCACATAAGACCATTAAAATGTTTTGGTTAAGGAACTTCACAACAATAGCTAATTATATCAAATTGTAAAACAAAAACTTATTTAGAATCCGCAAAAAGTTAAACACATTGCTGACTTTTTCGCCTTGAAAAGGATGACTTCAGGTTTGATTTTCATGTTCAGAAAGAATGAAATGCCAAACTTCACAAAATTAACTATTTTGGTTCTTTTCCAATGTACATCTCTATTATGTAAGTACACCACATAAATTTTACCTTTTCACCATACAATCTTAACATCAATTACATTAAACAACTCCATTTAAATGGAATTTAACTAATTGCTTCCGTTCGAAATGTTCACGTGTGTATCACTAGGAATTGACATGGTTCAATGTTGATGATGAGGCTGTAATAGGGTTTGCTAAAACCAGTGTCCTTAAGTAGGATAAGTTAATTACCCTGAAGTACAAAAAATGAAGTAAATTCCTATTCCTTTAACTCACTCACCTAACAATTGCCATCAAGCTAAGCTGATTGATAATATCCAAAGAACAGAAAAATCTTAGCTAAGCTGATTGTTATTAGGTCATCTAACTAAAATAATTCCGCTGTAGTTCTACACTGCAAACTAGTGGATGCACCTTCAAACTGCAAATTATCCCATGAAGCAAGACTCTAAATCTTCATTTTTATTTATTTATTTATCATTCAAATTTGAGCCCTTTTCAAGGTTTAAACGCAAAACACAATTTGCATAATTAATCCAACCACTTTCCACTGCAACCTTGATCATGAGCTTATGATTCTCAAAACATTGCCATGCATCAAAATTTTTTACAATGTATAAAAAAAGAATAACAAAAATCTCCTAAGCGGCAGCAGTTCAAATTTGATAATAGGAAACATATAAAGCTAATCCACGTTCACAAACCAAAAAGACCACAGAAAAAATACATTGCAACACGCGCTTAGCCAAATTATCATTTTCCACTAAAAAGAACGGCATAAAAGAAGCAATTTAATCAAACAGAAACACAGAACAAGAATCATATAGAAATCAAAAGGAACCAAACATAAAGAGCAGCGCAAATACCAGCTTAGAAACTTTCTTCCAGAAATTTGGAGTGGGTTTGGCTGCAAAATAAGCTCTTTGCAATGCTATTTCTTGCTCCCTCGTCGACCCTTTAACACTGGCATTCCTTTCCACTTCTTCCTCTCCTCTCTTCCACCTCCTACTTACCCTAACATCTCCACTTCCTTTGATTCCAGCTCTCCCTTTCCGCACTCTAAGTCCTATCACTACACCAAATTCCCCTTCAAATTTGTTCAACAAATCCGCCTTATTATCTCTACATTTCTTGTTAACAGGACAGCTACTTGTCTTCTTGTCCTCCTTCTTCAATTCGAGATGATTTCTCTTGTCGATGACCTGGAGCTTCAAAGACCGCCTACTTGCATTCCTTTCCACTTCTTGCTCTCCTTTCTTTCTCTTCCTACGTACCATATCCTCTTCACTTCTTTCAATTCCATCTCCCCCTCTCTGCGCCCTAAGTCCTATCACTACACCTACTTCGCCGTCTACTTTGTTTAACATATCCCCCATATTACTTCTACATTTCTTGATAACAGGACTACTACTTCTCTTATTGTCCTCCTTCGACTGGAAATGATTACTTTTGTCGATGACTTGGGGTTTCAAACCCATATTATCTCTACATTTCTTGATAAAAGCATTGCTGCTTCTCTTCCTGTCCTCCTTCGATTCCAAATGATTACTTTTGTCGATGACTTGAGGCATTAAAGACTGCCTGGGACTCGGAAAACCGTCGACCCTTTTGCTAAATCTTGAGGATCTTCTCGACCCAAGGACGGTAATCGCGCAAAGTGAAGAACTCTGATCGGGTTTTCTTGGTTTCTTTGAGGCTTTTTGCGTGCCATCTTTGTGATCTTCTGTGGCTTTCGGGTTGAGCATATTCAGATCTTGGGGATTTTGGTGGAGAAATCTAGAGGAGCGACGGTGAGGAGTGAGTGGCTCAGGGTGTGCCGTGGCGGAAATGGTGGGTTTCTCGAAATGATTACTCTTGTCGATGAATTGAAGTCTCAACGACCGCCTACGACTTGAAAACCTGTCGACCCTTTTGCTAAATCTTGGACATCTTCTCGAACCAAGAACGGTAATTGCACAAAACGAAGAACTTTGACCGGGTTCTCTTGGTTTCTTTGACGCTTTTTGCGTGCCATCTTTGTGATCTTGTGTAGGTTTCGGATTGTGGGTACTCGGATGTTGGGAATTTTGATGGAGAAATCTACGAGAGTGATGAAGACGGGTGGGTGGCTGGTAGTGTGCCGTGTCGGAGGTAGTAGGTTTCCTGGAGTTTCTCCGTTTTGGCATTGCGTCGAGCACTTGGTGGGCGTTTCAGATATGCGAGGATTGAGAGGGAAAATGGCGTTATGGCATAGGTTTGACTGCATATTCAAATTTTGGAAAAGTGAATTGGGCTTTGAAAATTTGAACTTTTTGCACTAAGAGTTCAGAGCTACGGCCCAATTCTATTTGGACTTGGGAATTTTATTGCAATATGAGGTATACTTAGAGGTGAATGAATTTGAAAATAAAATAAAATATGAGGTAATCTTGAATCCATTATTTCAAAAATAAAATAAATCTAGATTGGATTACTTCAATTTGTAAATGAATTTGAATTTCATATGGTGTCAAAATATTAAAAAAATAAAGTGAATATCTATTTCTAGTTTTAGGTAAATTATACATAATTTTAATTTTTTAACATAAATAAAATTATAATTCGAAATAAAAAATTAAGTATTTTTATTAATTAAATCAAGTCAAATTCAAATCAATCTAATACATACTACATAGACGAGATAAATAGATTGAATTATAGTCTGAACTAACTCTTAAGATTTTAAATTATTCAGAAATTATTTTTAATTTAATACAAGTTATGAGGTTGCGGATTGAATTTTCACATTTTGTAAAAATTTTTCAGTTTTAACTACATTCTCTAATTATGCCAATTTCAACAAAATTTTGAACCGGAAATCATTTTTATGAAAACAAAATTAAAGATCTTTTTATGGACAATCACAATGTAAAGTAATTTATATAAAGATCAATTTCTTTATTTAGTTCAACATGAAAAATACGTCCAAAATTGGAAGCTAGGTATTTAATATTGTGAGATATTTTTCTCTTTTTTTTTTTCCCCCATTTACAAAAATGGGTTGCCCACCAAACGAAACAATATAACTACATGGCTAACATCATAAAGATTGGAATCTTATAAAATTTGATGGAATCTTTATAAAACTTGAGTTTCCAAAGGCAGAAACACTACATAATTGGCTAACCAATCCATAAAAAAATTTGTTCTATAGTACACATTGCCTAGCCAATCCATGCATGGCCATGTTTGCTACTAAAGCACAAAAGGATACCAAAGAAAAAAAGACAAGCAAAAACTAAAGAGAGAGCGGTGTTGCCAACCAAAGGCTAGCAACACCCTTTAAAAATGAATCAAGATGGAGAGAACCCTATAGAGAGAGAATTATTTTATTCTAAAGTGCCCAAAAGCTTCATCCTTTAGTTACACGGATAGTCCATGTGGCTCTAAATAAATAAAATTCATTTAATGTAAAAAAAAAAAATTGACCTATCATGTTACTAGTCTAATAGTTTAAGCAATTAATTTTTTAAACTTGTTTAATAATTTTATTTATCTATTACTAAAAATATTCGATTCAATTAAAATTCTCTTAAAATAATAAATAAAAATTTTAACTCAAAATTATTAGTTAACAGGTTCAATGAATAAATATTAAAATATTTTTATTAATATGACAAATATACCCTTTATAACTCGACAAACTCCCCTTTAAAAATAAAATTCATTTAATATATATTCAATAATTGTAATTTATCAAATAGATTAATTAGATCAATCTGTTAATTTTCAATTTGTAATAAACAACTATACAATTAAAAACTTTTAGCATTTAAATTATTCAGTATTTAAAATTCAACAGTTAAATTTTTGCCACTTAATTTTTAGTGTCACCAAATACCACCTAAGTGTTGTTTGGTAAAATTGAAAATTTCGAAAAACTAAAAATTAAGTGATGAATAATTTTAGTATAAAAAATTTTAAGAGTTGATTGATCATTGAATAAATTTTAAATTCTAAAAAAAATCAAATCTAAAAGATAAATTTAAGATAAGATAATTGTATATTTTATTATAAATTATCATATAATTTTATTTTAAAAATTTAAAAATTTATTAATTATATCCTTGTCAATATGAAAGGATTGTGATAATGAATAAATATATCAAAATAGTAAATTTTTTTGTTTACTTAATTCATTAAATAAAAATTTGTTACTTATATAAGTGAACTTTTTATATTAAATATTTAATAAAAAATATTATAAAACATAGTTAAAATATTAAGAACTTTAAAAAAATATTTTAGTGCTGAATATTTTAATTTTAAATACTTAATATAATTATCAAACAACTCTTAGATATAAAATATTTAGTAAAAGCATGTCGAGTTTGATTAATATTAAATCATTTTTTAGGATGGATTTAGCTCGAATTGCATGCAAGTTGAATCAGATTATCAAATAAAAATATAAAATGAAATTCATTGTATTTCTAGATTTCAATTGTATTGACTTGGATCATTTGCAACTTTGAGTTTTTAAATAAAAAATATTATTTTAATATTTTAATAATTTGAATTATATTAAAATTAAATAATTTTAAATCAAATTAAAATTAAATCAATTTAAATGTATTAATACATCAAATTAAATCAATTTCAAATCAAATTATTTTCAATTTTAAATAAATTTGAGTACGATTTTCAATGGATTTAGAAGTTATAATTAAACTTAAAAGAACATTATAGTATTCCTTGGTTTTTTTTTTCAAAAAAAAAAAAAAAAAACTATCAAATGGTATTAAACCTGACGCCTAACCACCTAATTTTATGACTGGTAGCTGGCTACTCCACTTACCCTATATATAAATTACAATATCCAAAGAACACTTGGAACAAAGAAATTGGAAGGCAATTTAGATGGTCCCTAGGCTAGGCAAAATTTAATCCCATGATCAAAAACCTCCCCACTATCTGATCCACATTGAGCCAAAAATAGTGAATATTTTTATATATAGAAAATCCCAAAAAAAAAAAGAAAAGAAATTATGGAAAAAGACACTATTATATTATATTATATTATATATGCTTTAATTTTGTTATATAATATGCCTAACTTTTTTACTAGGATTTGCACTATAACTACGCATCGTAGAAGTAACTACTCTGATTGATTCCTAGTGCTCGCAATACCCCACCGTATCACATCTGCTTACTAATTCATCAGCAAATACCTAACCTTTTATAAATCATATAATGCATTTTCGGCATTTTCGGTTGTGACGAGACACCCTTCATTTCATATTGTGTTAATTGCTTTTATCTTTAGGTTTTTCTTTATATATTATATTAAGATATCTTTATATTTTGATTCTGTTGTCGTTTTTTTTTATTAAAATTCTTATTATAAAAAATTATATTAATCTTAATTTATATTTTAATTTTCATCTTCGATATTATCCTTATGAATACAACAATTTTGTAATATAAAATTGATCCAAATGCTTTCTTCATTAAAATTTCAATCAATCCCTCCAAATTTGCTAAAAGAATCCAAATCTCAGCATAAATGGTCGTTGAACTTAACAAAAAAAAAAAATTCAATATCAATACAATCATATAATTTAGTGGTTAAAAAGTTAACAAGAATTTTTTTAAAAAAAAATTGTTGTAGTAAAAAAATTATAATAAATCTTGTTATCTTTGATTCTGATTGGTTTATACCATAACAAATCGAAGAAAGTACGATGATGGCCTCTCTAGCACTGCCTCTAGGCCGAACTCACCGATTGTTCTGCCCTTTCCAAGTCCAAAGTCTTCTCCAAGTGGCTTCCTCTCATCCTCTTTGGCTGCACCTTCACTAAATTTTTCATTTTCACCAATATTGAAGTTAATAAATCGTAAGTTACCAAAATGTAACTTTTAAATAAGTTCTTTCATGCCAAATTAAGCCAGAAGGTTCACAAAAAGTATATTTGAAAATTGTATATAAAATTTATTTTAAAAAATCTTGTAAAAGCAGACTTCTATTTATTCCCAATATCTTATTTCAAACAAGCAAAAATTAAATTAAATTAAAAAGCAAAAAAAAAAAATTTACAAACATATTTAACTCTTTGTTTGAAGAAAAATATACAAATGAAAGAAAATGAGAGTATTACAAATGGGAAAATAGAATGTCGAAAGTATCTTCAAATTTTACCTTCTCATATTGGGGTAAAGGTGAAAAATTGAAGGCATGAATATGAATATAATTTTATCTTGTTAAAATAAAATTGTGATTACACCCTCTCAATTTATAGTAAAAAATATCATTAGATCGATAAATTTGATGTTTAATAATTTTTCAACCTTTTTTCTCTCCGACATTGAGAAGGAAAATTTTTGGTGAGCCTCATTTATGTTTTTCCTTCTATTTTTTCTCCATATTTTTCTCTTTCTCAAACAATGAAAAATTTAAAATATTTCATAATTTTTCTCTATCTTTTTCTTTTCTCTCTTATTTTCATCCCACTAAGGATTTCCCGCTGTTTCGCTTGTAGAAAAATATACCCTAGAACAAAGGATACAACTAAAATCACCAAACACAATTACTGCACCTCTAGACTCCAATCCCCCATTGCCACCACCATGTAAACACAAAAAAAACAACACCCAGATCTTGACAATCCATCAAACTTTAAACTAGATCTTGTGAGTTGAACTCTCTAACGTCTTAGTATTGAATCATATAATCAAGGTGTTTAGTTGTAACGTCTATTAAGGAATTACAATCAAAGGCGCCAATAGTGTTGGAGACCGAGGAGATGATGAATGCAAGGCCGTCAAAATGGAGTTAATTTAGGTCGATGTGATAGGAAAGAGAAAAAGGTGCTGAAGTTGGCGATGAAGTGGATTGGGTTGCCGAAATGGGATTGGTTTGGAATACTTTGTTTTCATGGATGAGTGGGTGACACTAGTAGTAGTTATTATTAAATTGAAGTTTAGGTTTTGATTTTAGATGATAGGGATTGCAAAAGACGATGGTGAAGCAGGAAGATGGAGAAGTATTTGTTGTAGAGTTACGCTTAAGGTGAACACTGTGTATTGTGAACAACACGTTGTCATACACGCTATTTTCAACTGTTTATATACCAATTTCATTAGTTTCGTTTGTGTAATTACTTACCACTTTATGTAATTTTTATTTTTTGATAAAATTATCATAAATAATTAATAAATTATACACATAATTTAAGATTTTATAGTATTAATGTATACTCTGATAGTCAATCAGTTGGTTGTACCATGTATTTGACATTGATTATATATCAATGGCATTTCATTAATAAATGCACCTTCATTTTTGATATATTACTTATTGTATAATACATTTATAATAATCCTTTTATAACACTTAACATAAAGTCCATGGAATTTACATACTTTTCAAAGATAACTTGAGATATCTATTGCATTAAAGTATTATTTCTAAGTTTTTCTAGTCAATGTTACTATTAAGATTGAACATTGATAATGCTATTAAAGCTAGTACATGCATGTTCTTTCCTTAAGAGTTAAGGAAGCTACTAATCCCATGATTAGAAGTATGTTTGAGCATGCACATAGGTGCTCATTAGGGAACAACTTCACTGAACAACCCATAAAAAATAGTCATGTAAAATAATGTTTATATGTTTATACTCTATTATTGTGAGTGGTGTGTAACATGTCCTTTAACATGAGAACATCTTGTCGAGTGAATCAATTGCTATAGTTCGCTCATAAGGCATATTTCGGATATATTAATAACTTGATGAAAATAATGAATATGTAAAAGAGAATTCATTCACCTAAGTATTTAAGGCAAGTCTTATTTGTTTGCTTCTAATATTGACCATAAATCCTTCGTCAAGGTAAAATGATATGATCATTATAAGTCAATAGTTGAGAAAAAAAATACTTAATATAATTAA
The DNA here is from genome assembly GCA_949677035.1 of Omphalea diandra. NCBI lineage: Eukaryota > Viridiplantae > Streptophyta > Magnoliopsida > Malpighiales > Euphorbiaceae > Omphalea > Omphalea diandra. The sequence continues at coordinate 16,673 of CATIWR010080192.1, forward strand.
ACCATTATATAGAATAGACATTATTTCATGTTCTATAGTTTGACTAAGACATCTTGAATAAAAAAAATCATATTACACGATAACCATCTTACTAAAGGCATATAATCAAACTGTTTTGATCATTTCTAACTATATTGATTTGTCATGATATATGCTAGGCACTAATTATGATCTTTAAAATAAAATAAATTAATAATTGAATTGATGATAAATTAAATTATTGAATTTATCTATATCTAAATTAATTAAAAACTATGAGTTATGTTTATTTCAAATAAGTTAAGAAGTCTATGGAATCATACATAAAAAAAAAATTAGAGAGGAGAAATTAAAATGAATTGAGTATAACTCAATTGGAGAGAGTTTCTCGCAATTAAGCAGTTAGTTATAACTATTTAATAAATATTGGAATCAAACTGTAATTTGATCATAGGACCATATTCTCCTAATGGGATTAGGAGATAAATACTCCAATATAAAGAAATTCATGGTTCGACTAAAGAGGTTTTTTTTTTTTTTTTTTTTTGAGAACGACTAAAGAGGTTAATCAATCATTCTATTCTAAATGTTAGAGATAAAGAAGGACATCTAACTTGCCCTGGCTGAAGCCTCCCTCTCCCAAAGCAAGTTTGGAATTTTCTTCTTCATTCTTCATGTGGATACTTATGTATACGAAGGTGTTAACGATTGCGGTTTACAATCCTTTCTGGTAGATTCAATAAGCTAAAGAAGGATGGACTCGATCATCTAGATAAAATCCTATCTTCTCGTTCTTATTTGATTGGAATAATACATATGAATAGAATAGTATGTCACACGATCAAATAAATAGTCATATATGATACTATAATCATGATATTCATAGCAAAAAATTATAACTAAATATTATACAACAAATATGAAATCACTACTTAGGATTTCTTCTGTATACTCGTAAATTATTTTGATACCTCAAGCATTTTTCTGAATAGAGTTTTAATTCCAAATATCGTAGCATCTTATAAGGGAAAAAAAAAAAAAAAGTATTCACAAAATCAATAGACACCTACTTTAATTAGAAAATACAGAAGCAACTCGCATAAAAAGGAAAAAGCCAATCAATGAGATAGTGATTATTGAATTGCGTACTTTGCAAGTGGTTCAAAGCTTGAGGGGTTCTTTGTCTAATTCTGCTTTTTTTTGGAATGCTTATTAATGGTTGCAGAAAAGCTGTTCAGCATTTTAACAATGTTCGCTTTTGTTTTTGATTCTCCAAACAATCTACGAATCGTGTTGATCATGTTTTACAAGAGCAGCCTTTCTTTGACAGATTGTGAGGAATGGTTCTGTGTACCTCCTCCTTTCATCCATTATGTTTTGAGTTTTGATTAATTGAATTATCGAAATCCCAGTTTTTGTTTTAAAAAATACATAAAGAGTATACAACCCCATACAATCAAAGAAATAAAAATGACGACAAATAAATTATTAAAACAATATCTCTAAATTTGTTAAAAGTAAATAAAAAGGAATTAATGCTAGCCAAATCAATAGCGACTCTAAATTGAAACTAATATTAAAATACCTCTAAAGAGAAAAGTTATAAGCAAAAGAGAATTGTTATAAGGAAAAGAGATTTTGTTTTTTTTAATTAATGTCTGGAACAATACATATTTTAAAGTTAGTTTAAATTAATGGAGAATTTGAAGGACAGAATCTGGTAAACTTAATAAAAAAAGAACCTAGTTATCTCTTTTATTTTCCTTTCATTGAAACTAATTTTTTAAAGAAATTTTGGGACTACCCTTGATATTCTTAATTGATGAAAAGCCTCTTTCTTATTAATTTTCTTTATTTTTATAATAAAATGAATATTTTTACTTTCTTTTAGTTTTTCTTTATTTTAACTCTCTTTATGAGAGTTTTTGTCTCATCTTTTAAGAGTTTTAGTGATTTGATATTGATTATTTATTAGTATTGGGTGTCTTTTTTTAGAATATATTATAAAATTGTATATGAGTTTCGATCTTTATTGAAGTATAACATTATATCTAGTGTGATCTCTATTATTAATAAAAATGCGGAGTGATAAAAAAATTTAAACTAAAATAAAATTATAAATTCAGAGTTGAGTTAATATATTGTTATTAACAGCTTTGAAGATCGGTTTTATATTGGTATTTTAGATAATTTTTTTATAAACGTCATTTAACTATTTATAAATAAAAATATTTAATTTATTCTAAAAAGGGATAAACTTAATGATTTCATAATGCATTTTATTTGGAGGTCGCCGGTTTTAGTTTGATTCAAAAATATAATCAAATTTTGTTAAAAATTGATTTAAATTTGAATTGATTTAAAAAGAAATTAAAATTGATTCAAATCTGAGGTGATTCAACCATAATGTGATCTAATAACTTGAAGTTGACCTAACTTAATCCACTGATTTGTTTGAATTAATTCAATTTGAACATAAATAATTCAAATTTGACTATAGTTAACTTTTTCAAAAAGTTTAAATAATATTTTCTTTAAAAAATTAAAATTTTTAGCGACCTTATCCAAATTTGAAACGACCTAATCCAATCAAAATCTGAAAATGATTCAAATTTTTTTTTTTTATATCTTGATCAAATGATTTGATTTGATCCACCTCATTATCTAAAATAATCCATATCAACTCATTTGAAAGAAATTTAATCTAATCTGCATTTATTTGATCCGATCCATTTATTATCTATAATTTTGTGATACATAAATTAGTCTATCATAAGTTAATAATTTAACCAAATTTGCAATCTATACATCACATACCATTGTGGTTGAACAATGGTGAAAAATCCAATCTTCCCATATAATGTTGTCAGATGAAATCTTGACAACAACATTCATTGAAATTAAATATATGTTTTATTTTTATTTATCAAAGGCTTATTGAGTTGTGAATTACATAATGATATGAATCTCTTTACTTTTTTTCTGATCTATGCAATGAAAGACTTATAAGTTTTGGTTGATATGTTCTCTCCTAAGATAGTTGTTTAAACAAATTTATCTATATTGGACTAGTGAATTTATGAGAAAATACATTCTAAACCATTTATATTGGACTAGTGAGTTCATAAAAAAAAAAAAAAAAAAAAAAAACTTTTTCATAACTTTTCAGCAGATTAAAATTCAGAATCTATAGGAGAATAACTTATTGGTTGTTATTCGAGCCAATATTTATTAGTGGAGTTGAAATTTTAATTTTACAGAAGAGTCAAACTTAAAACTCCTATTCTCTACATTTCTAAAAAGTATAAAAAAATCAATTAAATTAATCTTAATTAGAGAATATATATATATTTTATAAAAGGGAATGAATAATTATGATTGATCTATTTGACATATAATCAAATTGTTGTGCGGTGTGAGAAAAAAATCCTCTTTAACAGAACTATAAGATATTTCTGTTTTCTTATATTGGATTATACCAAAAAAAAAAAAAAAAGCTTCCAACAAATAAATCTGCTAAACCTGTTTCTTGATGAGAAGTAATTGTGTTAGTGTTTGTGAAGAATCATTATATCATACAAAATTATTGAAAAAAGTCTCTTTGCACGTTGGTGTCTATTATACTTTGCATGATTAAAGCCTTAGTTATTGAGTGATTGGGGTCAATAAAAGCAGATTCCTTGATAATTGAAATAGATTATTATTAATCTTAATTTCAAATGGGGCTTTGATTTTATTAGCTTCCAAAACCCTTAATTTTGTCCCTTTCAGTGGCTTCCAAAAAAAAAATTTATTATTGTTGCAATGACACTCAACATCAACAATAATACTAGCTTCAATTTTTTTTTTTTTTTAAAAAAAAGCAATAGTATGATGTTATATTTTAATCTTTTAAATGAATTAGTATTTCAAGTTAGTTTTTGCATCCATTCAATTTATTGAAAACTATATTTCTAAGAAATAAATATATTTTATATTTTGATTTAATAATTCTGATTTATAATGGAAAAAAACGGATGGAAAAAAAAAAGTTGAAAATTTATTTCTTGATGATTCCATGATAACATGAAAATACTGGAGTCAAGAGCTGCCATTGACCTTTTATGATCAATGGTAGTTCAATTTCTTATTTTTTTTTTTTAAAAAAAATTTCAATAAGTTCTCTCTGTTTTTTTTTTTAGATCTATTGATTTTTTTTTTAGATTGTTGGATATAGAATTTTGCTACTTCACTTCTAGTGGAATTTTTAATTTTTATTCTTAGATATATCATGATTGATAGATTTTGAAATTTTGTTATTCTACTTTAAGATAGATCCTTACTAATATTATATTTGTGCCTCTATTTTGGAAATTTTGTTATAATTTTATAGTTTTTAAATTCATAATTGAAAAAAAGTTAATTGCGTGCAACTTTAATATCTCTAATATATTTGTGTTTGAAAACTATTAAATTGAATTCGAAAAAAGACAATGTGCGAAATTATCATTAAATAGAGCGCATATATCATCACTTGGCCAAGTTTAAGGCTCCATCAATTTAATTTGATATCTTAAAACGAGATTTCTGATTTCTATTTTTTTAATATAAAATTTTATTTCTTAAATTTATACACAATAAGGGTTTGTATTTCTGCTTTTTTTTTTGAAAGGTTTTTTCAGTTAATGGAATCATTCTATTTTTTTTCCTCAAAAATGATAATATAAAATAAGTCAAATATTTTGATCCCTAAAAGTTTTCTATATAATACTACTTAATCCTTCATTTTTATATATTATACTAAATTATTTCTCTATTTTAATTATGTTAAATTATATTAAAATTTTTGTTAAATTAATGTGAAAGATTCATATTACTCCTCATTTACATTTTAAGTTTCACTTTTTACATTATCTCGCAACTACCACCATCATCATTCATTTTCATCAACAGTAAAATAATAAAAATAACTAAACTAAGCAAAATCATCAAACTTAGATCTAAACACAATCTTAGCCTACCACAACGTTTAAAAAAAAAAAAAAGTTTACATAACTCATCTTTACCAACAACGATTCAACTGCCTCATTCAGTACTGCCCTTAGGCTAAATTCACCAATTGTTCTTCCTCCAACCCTGGATCCTTTTCTGACTGGCTTTCCCTCCAACCAGCCTTATTCTAAAGAGGCAAAATAATAAACCCAAAATAAGTCCACCAAATTGCAAGAACAATAAGCTTATATATCTATCACTTCGACCATTACTCTATTGTCTTTTCTCCGGGAATCTCAATCAAAATATGTGTGAATCATTCAATTATCGAGAAATTATAATCAAGATTCAAACTTTATCAACCAAATTACAGAACAAATCAAAATCCATAAAAGGGTTTTTGAGTACAAACAAAAATCTTATTTTTTTAGAATTATCGCACTAAGAGAGTGGTGACGGTATTTAGGATTTCAATTGAGCTGAAACGACTACGTATAGAGATGACAATAAGAGTTTGTAGTGCAAAGGCGACAATAGCAATATCATTTGCGCTTGAACTGATACTCATCGCTGGTGGTCTTTTAGTCTCTATGTTCGTAAATCACCATCAACCACTAGCCTTTTTCTCATTGAGTCGTTAGTCATGGCTAGCGAAGGATTAGCCCGTTTATAGTTTATGGTGTCCGAGGAAATAAATAACGAGTACAGGAGTATTGGACAAATGTGTTGGGTTTGATTAGGATTGAGATCGAACTTTTTTTTAAAAAATTTTATTATTATGAATTTGTGATTATAAGGTTCTTTTATTGGTGATGAAGAAAGATAGGATAAAATAGAGAGAAATTATAAAAGGTATTGAGGATATTTAAAAATTAAATTTGATATAAACAGAAAAAAGCTATTAAAGTAAGTGGAAAGATGTTAAGATATAATGGAACTAAAATTCAAGGATTATAGTATTTAATCCTATAAAATAAGAATAATGCTATACAATCAGCCTACATTGTGCCACCTTATAATCTACATTATGTGCTTCTTCTTTTTTCCCTTTGCTTTTAATGGCATATCCTACTGGCAATGCCAATTCCGAAATTTAAAAAAAAAAAAAAAAAACTCACATTGAATATCTAAGCACACAATCCTAAAAATATAACTAATTAACCAAAATTAATCAACTGCAATTTGCATCATATACATGAAAATCAAACAAAAACATAAATATTGTTATATTATTAATAGAAACCCACAAAATAAATAACTAAAAAAGAAAACAGAAATAAATTTTTGAAGTGGACAATGTAACTCAAAATTATTATCAAATAAAATAAATAAAGATTATCTGCAATCCAGACTAAGCTTTGAAATAATAAAATTCTATGAAAGCCAATATATTTAGTTGTGTTCTATTATTACTGAAATTGATTGATAAATGTGAAAAAAAAAAAAAAAAAGGAGTTGTTAGGATGATGAATAGGCTTAAAAGATTTATGCCATTAAAAGAATGAAAAGGTTATTTAGGTAAGTTCACCATAAAGAGGGTTATAAGGTGGGACATTATAGTTGGGCTCTATAGCATTGTTCATAAAATAATATAAAGAAAGAACATTTTTAGATCTTGATAAAATTAATTGAAAATCAACAATAATTCACAATCCAAATCCTCTCTATTGTTTCTGGTCTTGATTTGATTAGATTCCAGAACCCTTAAATTTGGCTCTTTCAATGGTTTCCAAAAAAAGCTTCATTATTGTTGTAATGACTCCCAACATTAAAAAAACATGAAATAATACTATCTTCAATTCAGAAAAAAAAAAAAAAAAAACAATGATATGATTTTCTATTTGAATCTCTTAAATGAATTAATATTTCGAGTTAGTTTTTGCATTCATTCAATTTATTGAAAACTAAATTTATTTTCCTAAAAGAAGGGATAGATTTATATTTTTATTTAATACCTCTGATGCATAATGAAAAAACGGATAGAAAAAAGTTCAAATTTTACTTCTTGATAATTTCACAATAAAAATAAAATAATATATAAAAAAAAGAACATTTCTAGGTTTTGATAAAATTAAAAGAAAATCAACTATGATTCAGAGTCCAAATCCCTTCTATAGTTTCTGGTCTAGTCCTTGCAGTATCATAGAGAAATTTTATTTTTCCTCCTCTATGGGAGGATTTGTTTTTTCTTATCGCTTGTTAACCGCTCCTTTTTGCAATTTTTAATCAACGCCTTTTGTCTTTAAGCTCTGGCAATTATCATTTGGTAGTTTCCTCTCTTTCTTCTTCTTTTTTTTTTTTTTTCAGCTTGAAAAAAAAAATTGAATTGGAGACTTTATTTATAAAAAATATATTTAATCAACCAATTATGTTTATATATATATCTTTTTTATTCTTATCTATTGTTATTAATACAATTTTTTTCAATTTTGATCGACTTATGTTACACACTGGAGCTAAATCTCCATTTTTACTAATTGTCAAGCAAATTTTAAAATATGTTTAATTGATTAGTTATAATTGAAACTTTGATTAACATAGTAGGAGCAGATATATTCTTATTTGTTATTAAATTTTATTATGATTACTCCACGATATTATTGAAGTGGTTATAGACATTTGGACAAAGTTAATAGCATTTGATTAAGACAATAACCCATTTTGTTTATTTGCTCAATCAATAGAAATTGGCCTTTATAATATTAAAAAAATAAAATTGCAGGTTACATCATCAACTACTCTGGGATAAGACCACTAAGCACCCACTAGCAATTGGCCTTTGGATCAGATGGGTCTGTCCCCATGTGATCTTGGTCATCATGGGACCCATTAGGCGGCGTGCTTATCATCCGTACGTTCAAGGATCCGCACTTTTCGCCTGTTTGTAATTTTCTCCCAGTACACACAGAGAACAGTTTTTTTTTTTTTTTAACCATCTGGCCTCCATGGCGGCCATGTATGTAATTCAAATTATTTTACATATTTATCTATATAATATATTTAATAAGTTTGATTCTGTTAATTCTTTAATATAAATAACTAAAATTAAATTAAAAAATTTAAAATTATTTTTGAAACTATTTAATTAACTAATTGAATTTTTCTATTCAATTCTATTTTAATTGATTTTGGATAGATTTCAGTTAGACAGGTTTTTCTCTCCCCTAATAATTTATGGGTAACCTTTAGTTGTTATAGGCAGTTGCTTTTTGTTGGAAGGTTTGATAATTGAAGTTATAAACTCCCTTTAGGCTTTAGCACACCAAATCATGACTTTTGGAGGCTTCACATGCCTTCTAATCTGTGGATTTCATTGAATAATTCACCATACACATGGATCTTATGTGGGAAGATTGATGTATGATTTGATATTAGGTTTGAGTGTTAGAGTTTGTATCTTAACCCTTTAATTTTTTTTTTTTGGCAACATTCAAAGAAATAGAGAGATATTTTTTTGTGTGGAAATTGCTTATTACATGTATAGTTTTGCACTATGTTTCACATCTTATCATAACAAGTACATGTTCTCCTAAATTTAATTGTAGATCATAAAGATCAAGTTATATTTGAGATACTCAAATTTTTTAACTTATTTTTCTTTTGAATAGATTTGATCTCCATGATATTGAAATTTCATTTATTTTCAATTCAGTAAATTTTAATCTTTTGCGTGTGAAATTGTAAGTTTGGTAAATATTTAAATTTTAATTGGAAATAAATATTTAAATGATAAACATTGTAATCACTCGTTTAAAACTAAATCTGAAACAAAAATTTAATTATATATATTAATTAAAATATTTTTTACAATAAGAAATTGAGTTCATAAAAAAGGCATAAATATCTCTTAGCCATTCATCATGGCTTTACACTCCCTGGTTTCCTTTCTGATCCAAAAAGATTTGCTAAAATAATGTATAAATTTCCTTATTCCTCCTAGTGTTAGCATCCACTAGTGCAAGTTTGGTGTGACCCATTTGTTGCATTTAAAGAGGGTAGTATAAAATATACTCAGTCTCTTCTCTACTTAAGAGATAAGAATTTTATCTTTAGAAATAGTGTCCATCACTTCACACTTTCTTTAATTTAATTTCTCCAACAAGCAAATTAATGATATTCACTCCAATTGGAAACATATAGTCAATTTTAATCTCCGAAGTAAAGAGAAATAATATGACTTAGTTCAATGATTTATGTATCTTATTTTTTTTTCTTAAGATTTTGGATTCGAGTTCTCCACTCTTTCAGCTTTGTTAAAAGAAAAAGAAAAGTGAGGAGGAGAATTCTGAATTGGGAACAGAGGCGCACGAACAAATCAAAGGGAGAACGTAGGAAAAGGTGCTTAGTGTGGAGAGTGGGGCATCGATGTTTTTGTTTGTATAAAAGGAGTGACCCACTTGTTTTTGTAATGATCAATTATGATCAAATCAAATCACAAGTGTGTTACAAAAAAAAAATCAAATCACAAGTACTTTCGTTAAAAAAAAATTAAACTTATTAATTATGAAATATCTAATATATTGTATTTAAAAATTAATTAAAATTTTAATTTTTTTTAATTTTTTGAAATTTGAATAATTTTTCATTTTAATGTTTAAAATCTAACCATTTTAAATATAATATATACTTACATAATTTATGTTCTAATTTACATAAATATTTTAAAAACATATTGATAACTATGTGAGTAAGGAATTACTCAAACAACTCATAAATATAAGTTTAATATTTATCATTCAAATAATTACAAATACAAATATGAATAGACATTCACTCTTTTAGATATGGATCACAATAGGACACACTACTCTTTCTATTGCCATCTCTTGTGTTTTTTTTTTCATGGTGTCAGTGTGGTGCTTCCATATGAGCCATAATGAATTAATTATAAGATTAGTAATTATTAGCAAAAGGTATATAAATTTTAGTATATAAGAGCACTTATCACTTTTAATAGAATTTACATCTGAGACATTAAAATCTCAGGGCATCACATTTTATTGTTAAAACAATGAATCATTTCCTTTCTATTGTCATCCCTAATTTAAGTGTAATATTAAATTTTAATTCTACTATTTTATTGAAAAATAAAGAAAAAAAAAAAGTGATGTACCCACCAGCAACAACAAACATGAAGAAGCTAAGATTAATTAACATCATCGCAGAAAGAGACGTCATGAAAGAGGCAAGTGCTAATGTGTCACTTTTGTCTTTGTGCTCTGTGGGGATAATCTAACCATCTCCTTAACTTAGTCTTCATTTGGTATCATTTCTGTGTGGTACCAACTTTTTCTTTGATCCGACCCTCAAAGCAATTTGGCCATGTGGTGAAGTTACATCTGCAAATTAGATGAGGATATAAAAAAATATCAATATCAATATCGTCATTGCCTTTGCCGGCCTTTATGGATAGATTATAATATACCCATGTGTACATTTGTACAGACAAGAAGAGGCAATGCATCTATTTGTCCACAGTAGTAGTCCTTGGAGTTTAATTAATGTCGGCTGTAACACTTCTATTAAATTTGGCATGGTGCGATTCATCTCTTCACTCTTTTTAAGAGCAAATAAAGTGACTCCGTTGAGCATCCGGAACAATTTAATCCAGGAGAAAATATGGTTTTTATTTTCGATAAATATGGTTATGTAACTTATTTTTAATAAAATTTTAATATGTGATACAATATCATTTGTAAAATAATATCAGATTCGTAATTTTGTTATATCTATCGAATCTAGTATTAGATTAGGTATATTATTTTAATTAATTATATATGAAAATATAATTTTTTTTTACTTTATACATATATTTAAATAAATTGTGTTTCTATCATTGTAAAATTTATTCAAATATATACAGAAAGTAAACAAAAAATGAACAAATTTTGTATATAAAGTAAAAAAAAAAAATTTATTCAAATTTTTGATATATAATTAGTTGAAATAATATAAAAAATTTAGTACTAGGTCAAATAGATATAACGAAATTATAAATCTGATATCACTTTACCAATAATATTATACTACAAAATAGAGTTTTATTAATCAATAAATCATATAACTATATTTGCTAAAAAAGATAATCACATGATAGAATTTTATACTTTTCCCTTTAATCAATTAGTGAAAATAAAAAAAAATATGTTTGGTGATGTCAATTATATTTGAATTTTATTACATGTTAAAATCTAAATCTTCTTTTGAGATCATGTCCTCCTTGCATGTCAAAGTTTGGTACTTCCACGATTTACATGTTAAAAATTTTATCATCTTCTTCTTCTTAATCACACTTGATATGTATATGCATGAACTTGACAATAATGACTATTACCAAGACAATGACATCAATTCAAGGTCGAATATTAAAATTTGAATCTCAATCTGTCATTGGCTGAATTTTTTTGAAGTGCATTAAAAGGTTTTTGTTTGTTTCGGAAGAAATTAGCTGAGCAAGTACAGCTTTCAAGAGAGTGATATAGTTTATCTTGTTTGATTAAAAAAAAAATAATGACTTAAAAGAAGTTACACTTTTTTTTTTTATCATTTTACTTTTTTTATGTCAAATAAGTAACTTCATGAGTTAGAGATAAATAAGTTGAACTTTTTAAATTAAACATCAAAATAATATAACTAATTTACTCTAATTAAATTGAAAATAATCTTATTCGGTATATCATCATTTTACTACATATTTTTACTTTTAAATAAATTCACTTACATTACTCTAGTGATCCCAAAAAAATAAATCTAAAACTATATCCCTTTTTCATTTACCAATTAACATCCATATTGAACTCTATTCCCTTTACATCATTTTATAATCCTTGAAACTCGAACTTGTGAATTACTATTCAATAACTAAATATTTTGAAAATCCTGATTTTATTATTTTTTAACTTGCTAATATTATCAATAATTTATATGCTTTTTTTAACTTTTTTAAATGACATATTATTTTTTAACTAATCCTTTCATTATATGAAAATATATTAGATTTATATTAAAAAATATTAGCGTTGAGGGTATAGTAGTATTTTAAAGCATTTTCTTTAATAAATTGATATATGTACTAAACACAATCAACTAAGATACTAATTTTACTTTTTGGAAGGAAAAATGTTAACCAAATATAAAAATTCATGAATTTTTTGAAACTAATTACCTTGAAAATCTAACTTTGTCGAAGATAACTTCCTTAGAAATAAATCTTAATAAACTAAATAAAACCTAAATAATAATAATAATAATAATAATAATAATAATAATAACAATGATGATGAGGAAAAGAAAATTTTCAAGGGATGAATAGTTCACCAATTAGCACAATATGAGTTAAAATCATATTTAACATTATTATTAAAAAAATATGATTTTAAGTTAAAAATTAGAAGAGATTTTTTATAAGTGATTATAGATTTTTTTTTAATATGAATTTTGCGAGTAAAGAGATGATTATGAAAGAAGCTAATTTTTGAAAATTTTGCAAATATCAATTTTGTCACTCATATCAGCCATTAAGGCATTCATTCAATCAATATTATTTATTTAGCAATTTTTCTTATGAGATTAAATTATCTTATTGAGTTATTGAGTGGACATGGTGAGATTATTGAGTAAAAGTTTAATAATTTCACAAACTTGTTAATTCTGATCTTAAATTGACTTGGTTGATTTAGGGTTTGAGTTAACACAACTTTGAATTTTTATAATTTAGTTTGCTAGAAACAAGTTTTCTAGAGGTTTAATTGGGATTTGAAGATCAAAACTACAATGCTTAGTTTGATAGATTTTGGACAACTATTCTTTAGCATATGGTTAAGGATCAATCCAACTTTGTTCGTATTATTTGGTATAAAGCTAAGGCTTCAAATCAAGTAAGTTATCTCCAAAATTTATTGTTCTTTGTGTTTTTATTGTTTTTGAATCAAGTCGAGTCATGCTCCTTCATAGGGCTCTAATTATGTTTGTTCTCATTCTATCATATTTGATTCTATTTTCTTTACTTTTCTTCCATCAAATTAATTTGTTTTATCATATTTAATCACTCTTTTGTGTTTAATTTCAGTTATGGACCATTAATATCAAGAAAATCACAAAAAGATTGCATATTGCAAAATTAGCAAGTTTTCTATCTCAATTATGTTTCTTTGTGTTTCTTGCATCCTAATTCATTTTTCTTTGTGTCCTTAGCATTCTTTGTGTTTATTTGTGTGTCTAGAATTGAACCAAACTCATCAAAATTGAAAGAAAAGTGCAAATTGCGATTAGCAGCCAATTCCTCCAATTCGACTTTCATTGGTTTCTTTGTTATTTTTTGTGTTTCCTTTGACTCCAATTTTGTTTTAGCTTTAAAAAAAAAATAAAATAATCAAAAAAAAAAAAAAAAAAAAGCTAAGGATCACATTGAACTTGTTTGTGAACTAAGTAGCCGATTTTGAAGTTTGAATTGGTATTTAGCCTAAGCTATAAAATTCCATTAATTTCAAGTTCAATTTTAGTCTTGACACTTCAAAATTCCATTTTGATCTTAAAATATCGATTATGCCTTTAAAAATTTGTTTCTTGCACCAATTGTGTTCATTCTGAATCCTTTGTTTGCTAAGCTTTTCAAGGGTTAGTTTACTTGTTTGTGTTTGGTTTGGACTTGAATTATATAAAGTAATTTAAGTCATTAAAAACTTAAAGAAAAGAATCCAAGAGAGATAAAAGACAAGAGTGGTGAGCTTAAAATAGGATAAAAGCCTATTTTGAGTTAAACACGAATGTGAGTGCTATCTTTTGAGTGTAAACATGAAAATGAGTGTTTGATGAGATTTTCTTTTATTATTTACTAGCCATGACAGATCCTAAAAAAGAACTAGATTGGAAGTTGTTCATAAACTTCACAACCTCATATGGCCCAGATTGAAAAGTAATTCCAAGCAATGTATGAGAAGATTGAAAGCTTGCAAATCGCCTTAAATTTCAACACCACCCGTACCAATTATAAACAACCAAGACATGGGAGGATTGTTCAAGATGATGAGGAGGGTGATTGCATGGAAGACAACTCACAAAGATTTAGTATTCTATAGGTCTAATTGAGATTTGAAGATCAAAACTCCAATACTTGGTTTGATAGATTTTGGGCAAGTATTCTTTAGCAAACGGGTAAGGATCAACCCAACCTTATTCGTATCAAGATCACCGAGTTGAGCTTTTTAAATTAAACATAAAAATAATATAACTAATTAACTCTAATTAAATTAAAAATAATCTTATTTTGTCTATCGTCATTTTACTAGGTATTTTTACTTTTAAATAAATTTACTTACATTACTCTAGTGATCCCAAAAAATAAACCTAAAACTATATCCCTTTTTCATTTACTAGCTAACATCCATATTGAACTCTATTCCCATTACATCATTTTACAATCTTTGAAACTCGAATGTGTGAACCATTATTCAATAACTAAGTATTTTGAAAGTGTTGATTTTGATTATTTTTTAACTTGATAATATTATCAATAATGTATATGATTTTTCTAACTTTCTAAGTGACATATTATTTTTTAACTAATCCTTTTATTATATGAACATATATTAGATTTATATTAAAAAATATTAGCACTAAGGGTATAGTAGGATTTTAAAGCATTTTCTTTAAGAAATTGATATATGTACTGAACACAAGCAACTAAGATACTAATTTTACTTCTTGGAAGGAAAAATGTTAACCGAATATAGAAATTCATGAATTTTTTGAAACTAATTACCTTGAAAATCTAACTTCATCGAAGATAACTTCCTTAGAAATAAATCTTAATGAACCAAATGAGACGTAAATAATAATAATAACAATGATGATGAGGAGAAGAAAATTTGCAAGGGGTGAATAGTTCATCAATTAGCACAAGATGAGTTAAAAACATATTTGACAGTATTATAAAAAAATACGATTTTAAGATAAAAATTAGAAGAGATTTTTTTTAATATGAATTTTGTGAGTAAAAAGATGATTATGAAAGAAGCTAATATTTGAAGATTTTGCCAATATCAATTTTGTCACTCATATAAATCATATTAAAAAAAATCTACAATCATTTAAAGAAAAGAATCTCTTTCTAAGTTCTATATTAAAATTAGATTTTTCTACAACAATGCTAGACATATTGTTAGCCACCTCAAAAGAAAAATCCTTGTCACCTCTTTTATCTAAAAAAACTCATTCTTTTTAGTATTTTGGGGTTACCATCAATATTTTCTTCTGGCATAAGTCTCTTTTCTATTTATTTTATTTATTTTCTTTAATAAATTATGTTATTCTTACCCTATTTATTAGTATTCTTGTGTTTTGTCTCTCTTTTGAGAGTTTTTGTTTTAGTATCATTATTTTGTCCTTTTTTTATATAGTTTTAGTGGTTTTAAGATCGATTGTTAATAATATATGATAATATATTATTGAAAATTGTCTTTCAAATATGTTATGACGTACTATATAAATTTCAATTCACCATATTTAGTGAGAATTTTCATAATTGATAAAGATATAGAGTTATCGAAAAAGATTTATGATAAAAATATAATCATGATTTTGAAATTGAGTCAATGTGCAAGTATTAGTTATGTTAGGATCAAGGTCATATTGATATTCTTAATTATAAGATTATTTTCTTTTAGAGGTATCGTATACCTACTATGGATGAAAATATCTTTTGTTATTCTAAAAAAATACTAATGCTAGACATGCTCTAGAGTTTCATATTTTTCAATTTTTTGCTTTCATTTTTTTTTTTTGGAGAGCTTTAGCTACATGAGAATTAAGTTAGAATTTTATAAATGCTTTTTTTTAATATAAAAAAGTGTCATTTAATTAAATAAAATCCATGCCACACCTATAATCAATAATATTAATAATGAAAAATTATGATAAATCTTGGACAATAATATGAATATTTTAAATCATTATTTAGGATTCCTTTCATATAGTTCTTAAATTGTTTTGGTATCTCAACATTTTTGTAAATAAAATTTTTCATTGAAATCAATAATATTTTGATTCTAAAACTAATAAATAGTACCTCAATTAGAAAACAAATTAAAGAAACTCCCGAAAAAAGGGGAAAAAATGCCTACAAACCCATAAAAAGAAAATATGTTACTTCATATGATCGAAGAATTAAAAAAAGAATTCCTCAAAAAGAATTAAAAAAAAAAAAGACACGATCTTTCATTAGAATAATACATTTAGGTTTACTGTAAGAGAAAAAAATTGCTTCCCCAACTAACAAAAACTCCAAATAAAACTAATAGAAGAAAACTTTTTTAAAAAATAATGGTCGGAAATTCAATACTCGAAATCATTTCCAGAAACAAATCACTAGCAAAGAGTGTTAAATAAAAATTTTTTCCAATTATGATATGGCAGATCATATAATTTAATGGCTAATTGAGTAAAACTGACTGTATGCCCCTTTTTTGGCAAAGCCACCCTGCAGTCATTAAGAAAAAAAAAAAAAAAACAAAAAAAGAGGATCATAGCAACCCAAGTGGAAAAGAAATGAATTTGAAGCATTTCTATCAACCATTATTGCCACAGCTAAAATTCTTGACTTCTAAGTTACCTTCCAATAAAATCTTGATTTTTTTTTTTTAAGAGGGAGATGCTAAAGTGTAGCTTGATAATGACAGTGACCTAATCTGGTTTGCCCTGAATTGAAAGAATTCGGCTCTTGTTTATTACAAAATAGGAACTATCCAATACCCTAGGCATTGAGTGGGATCTGGATAAACTCTTGAGGAACTAATCCGGGAATTCTTTCACTAACGATCTGGATAAACTCTTGAGGAGCTAATCCGGGAATTCTTTCACTAACTCAAAATGGTTAAAATTAGACAGTGAAAATAGCTAATTCTCAGCACAACAACCCCAAAGGGAAAAACAGAGGAGTTTCAGACTTCATAGGCAGAGTCTGCAACTCTGCAATCTGCACAAATCACTTTCTCAAAGTTCATACCAATAATCCAAACAAGATTTAACATGTCCATGACAGACCAACCCAATTTCCTCCAAAAGTAAAAAGAAGAAGAGCATAATAAATTTCAATAATTTTTTTAAATTTAATTAAATTAAACACATGGAGTGAAAAATGCAAAGCCTTACAATAAGCAATAAACTGTATACAAATTGACCTAAACTCTAATTGGGGAGAATAGTAATCACACTAAACCTCTCTGCTCTCTCTCTCTCTCTCTATCTTTTTTCAATTTTCAAATATGAAAATTAAAAAAAAATGTTTAAAAACTGAATTAAATCCCCCCTTATGTACATAAAATCAAATGGCCAATCAGTAATACTACAAATACAAAGGCACCGGCATTGGCGGCGGTTTTGGAGGCTCGTGAATTTTCAACACCACTTTCTCCTCCCGTGGCGGCTCACACGGACATGGCAATGCTATAAACTTCGGAATGTCATCTCCAGGCATTATCACCGGCAAGCTCTGGATTTCATTTTTCTGCACATCCTATTTTTCAAAAAAAAAATCAGATAAATAAATATTAACAAAATTTTTTTATTTTATAACCACTGAATTAACAGAAAAGAGAGAGAGAGAGAGAGAGAGAGAGAGAGAGATTACAGTGTGATAGAGCTTAGGTTTGGAAGGAGAAGCCTCGATGTCATCGTCAGCATCATGGTGGTCGGAGAAAGACCGACGGAGGGATCTGAGCTTGTCCCAGTGGTAGCAGCAGGAGAAAATACCACTCAAGGAGAAGATGATGATGAGGAGCAAGGCAGTGCCGAGGGGAAAGCCGAGGGAGGGACGAGATGCGTCCACGTGAGGGGGTGAGAAATCTGGACTGTCCATAACCATAACTGAGAAGAGAAGCAAGGTCTCGTCCTCTCATGTGGAGGAGGAGAGGAATGAAGTAAAGAGAAAGAAATAAAGAAGAGAAAAGTAAGTAACGAGTGAGTTGCAGTAAAGAGGGACGGGAAAGGACGGAATTTATAAAAAAAAAAAAATTGTAAAGAAAGACATGAGAGTAGTACGTGTAAAGGTCCTACCTAATTGTCCGGGCCAAGGTACGGAAGGGGTGGGGTCCACTGTGCTGAATATGAATGAAAGCTATAGTATTTTGGCCAAGAATATGAATGAATTACCTAATTTAATTACATTTTGTATAAACAATTTTATAAATATAGCGATAGCTTTTATATTTTTAGAAGTCATCATTATTAATTTAATGTATATAACTAATTTTTATCGGCTACTTCATGATTTTATATGATGAATCAGAATTATTAAACAATTTTTTCCATTTTTTCTAGCTTTAGATATTATTTGTTTTGGTTAAGCGATAATGAATTCTATAAAAAAAAGTGATAATGAATTTATTTTTAGAATTATAAAATTTCGAGTTTATATTTCATATGAATTTATTAATAGAAAAATTAATTAACAAAAGTCTAACTTCTTGGAAATCTATGTTTGAAAGGTGTTTAGTTGCATGCTTGTTCATAGTCAAATACAATTTACAATTCTCTTTGACCATTTTGCTTCTTTAATGGAGAAAAGAGGATTGATAAGTGAACCTTTTTTTAGAAAAAATAGACATAAAACATTTTATATCATAAAATATTAATAAAGTTTGATTAATATAAGTACTTTACAATATATATGCTTGAAAGTTAGTAATTGTAATGAGAGTAGAAGATAACAAACAAGTTGAGTTAAAGGAGTTCAAATTAAGTCAATTTTAAATTATTTTTTTTAAAAGAATTTGGGATAGACATTTTGAATCGTGGATAGGCTGAAACATCAAATTTATATACGTAAGGAAATTTAAGTTATTTTTAGATATTTTTTAAATTTTGGATGAAATCAAAATACTTATGATTTGTTACTTTTAAAATAGAAAAAATTATTTTGATTTTAATAATTTTTAAATGTCTATAATAATTTGAATTGAGTCAATCAAAGACCCACATGTCAATTTTAGTTCTAATCAAATTAAATTTTTTTGAGTGAATTTAGATCTAATTACCTTATCTAATGAGAGTGTTAGATTTTCTAAAGAGAACAAATTTTTGAAAATACTATTTTTTGAAAAGTAATTTCTCTTGAAGTGAGTTTATTTGAAGCTTAGATTTTGGTGGGTGGAAAGATTCTTCTTTTGCTCTTTACAAACAAAAAAAAAAAAAACAAACAAAGGAAAAGAAGGGGATTACTGTTATTATGTATAGATGTGAAAGAAGAAAAGGTGGAGTTGGAAATTTCTTTTAGACTAATAAAGATGGTGGGATGTCCTTGTTGCTCTGCTTCTTATATCTTTTGTTGGTTTGTGTGGAAAGCTTGACAATTCCTTGGCATGGTGTCCTGTGAATCAATTGATTCAAACACGGTTTTTGGGTTTTCTTCTGTTTGTTGCCCTTCAACCTTTAGATGGAGAAGGCCCTACTACACAAGAATTCTTTCACTTTTGCATAACAATGAATTGATTCTGCTCAAGAAATTATATGGAGATATGTTGTGATAATGACGAAAATATTAGATACATTTAGTAGAATGTTATAGACATTGAGAGTCGAAATCAGGAGATTTCTATAGTGACGTATACATATGATATTTTACTATATAAAATTTTAAATTATGTAATTATTAATTATTTATAATAATTTTATTAAATATAAAAATTATTTCAATCGATAAGTAATTACTCGTACTAATGATCAATGTCATAATACAATACATGAAATCATGCTTATTCACTTGTTTTTTTTTCCTGTATTTTGGAAATACCTTCAAATAATAAGAAAAGAGTATGATGGTCGTTTTTTCATGAAATTATTATATCTTTGGCAGATAATTGATTTTTAATAATTGAGGACAAAATTTAGAATCTTTAGATGATATTTTACCTAATAATTAAGGTGTTGAGAAATTATGTAGAGGAATACAAACGTTGCAACTTTCACTAAGATGGTATTCAAACAAATTGTAAAGGAGGATTGCCGCCCTCCACCAATTTATATGCAACTTACTAATGGACAATTCATACGTGTGTACACACGTGTGACAAAAAGAGAAGTTTATATAAAATTTAATAAAGTATTTTTCATTAACAACTCGCTTAATTGATCAGTTAATTAAAATTTATATAAAATATTTTTTATATAAAAATATTTTTATATAAATTTATATAAAATATTTTTTTATAAAAATATATTTTTATTAGAAAAATATGTAACATATATTAATATTTTATATTATAATATAGATATATAATAACATAATATTTAAATTTATATGTAACATATATATAACATAAATATACAATTGGTTCAGTTAACCACCAATTTTTAATCTAAAAACTGAAGACCGAATTAAAAATATAAAATCATTAAAATAAAAATTAAAACTGTCAAATAAATAACCTAGTCTTCAATTTAGTTTTGGTTGGTTTGCCATTCGGTTTTAATTGGGCAGCTTTTTTTTTTTTTTTTTCATCCTACATATATAGCTTAGGAGGAGAAAGTATTTAGCATAATTACACAGAAAAAAAAAAAAACTCAATTTAGAGTGGAGTGGCCATAATTGACAAAAGAAATATTTCAATAGAGCAATCAAAAATCTACTAAGCCATATTATTACTCTCTCTCTTTCTCTCAATATTTTTAAAATTAGATCGATCAATTGATTGATTCATAGATCGATTAATCCAGTTTAATTAATTTAATAATTAATAAAATTTAAAAAATATTATTAAAATAATTTAAAAAATTACAAAATTAAAAAAATATTTATAATACTTAAATATATGACAATTATCTTAAAAATCAAATCAAACCTAATTAAACTAATCATCGGTTCGATTTCAATTTATCAATCCGATCAACTCATCCGATCTGATTTTCAAAACAATTCTCTCCCTATGTGGCGCGTTCTTAGAGCAGGAAAGGGCATTGCAAAGAGGGAGATCCTCAAACCATCACGGGTACTTACGTTGGCCTTTTGAGGTCCTAAGGGACAACATATACTATCAAAACAATAATAAATATTAATATTCCTAAAAAAAAAAAAAGAGGCATTAGAAGAAAAGGGAAGTTTCTTGGCCATTAACTTTTTAGTTTTTAGTCATTTAGTAATTTATAAGTCAACATTCATTAGTCAACATTTATTTTGCTCTTTGAAAGGAAGAGACTGTGTAAGCAATGAGCCCATGAAAAACACACTAAGGCAGGACACGAGCTATTTAAAAATTCTGTGAGAGCCAATTAAGTCCCTTAGGGAGGTCAATCTTTGTGGTTGATTGCCGTGTGGAACTCTAATTTTGAAATTTTGGGGAATTATTTCACTTCTCATTTGACTAAATAACTCTTTCTCTTATAAGCCGAATAGCAAATTATTGGATGAATTCGAGCATATAAAAAATAATATATTTTTTCATAAAAGTGTGAAATTTATTTTTAATATTAAATTGAATACATTTATAAATGCAAAACACATTATATATTGAATTTTATATCATATTTAGAGATTTGTATACATTATGATGTCAAATGAATTGAGCTTTCAAATTTAAAAATTTATCCAAATCTATGAAATTCAAAAACTTAACTTTTTATTAGGTTTTGATTTTGTGGATTTGAGCAAAAACCCAACTCCTAAGTGAGTTTTTAAAATCCATTATTTTGATAAATTTTGGTAAATGATAAAATTTGTCTCCATTTTTCAATGTCAAAAGATAAATTTTATTGAAATCCATAAATTTTGTAAAATATCTCATAAAAAATCTCTTAAACTAAACATTGCCTATAGGATTTACTCCAACATTGAGATTTCATATCAAAACTTGAGATACCTTCTTTGAGTCATAGCACATATATATGGGACCCAATTGATGAAAACCAAATGAAATTGTTTCCTCATTAATTAACTAATAAAAACTTTACTCTCATTATGCCCTCATATCACAGGAAAAGAATTATTCCCCAAGAAATTAAAGATAGCTGCAATCCAACGCAATATATGTAAAAAGCCCACATCAAGTTTTGACATTGGTGGATTCTAGTTGAACACAATAAACTTTACCCTGTAATTGCAGCTATGTGCAGTTGCTGTATATGTCATATAACCCACATGCATGTCATTTTCGCGCATTTTTGGTGCTCCAATCTCTTAAGAATCACTATCCCACTAGGACTGTCAGTGACATTGGCCTTTGCTTGCTTCCCCATAGGGATTACTGCTTAATGGTGGGCTTTTCTTTCGTTAGAATTCCCTTCTTTCCTAACTATTTTCTGCACCTTCTTTACAGCTTCTGGGTCGATCGTATCCTTTTTATCATGTGCTATTCTCTCTAGGAAATTTCATGTTTGGTACCATAGATATATGTATATGTCATCCATGGAGGGAATAAGAATTGATTTG
>CATIWR010080195.1:0-55493 GCA_949677035.1 Omphalea diandra
CTAAAGAACTTCTAAATAGGAAATTAGAAGAACTTAAAAATAATAATTTTAAATGAGAAACTAAAATTTAAATTAATTCTACTAATTGTTTAAAATTTTGAATATATAAAAGGCTAGAAACACTATAATAGATTGTTAGGAACTATTTCGTTTAAGTTTAATGGATTTTTTCTTGAATCTATACTATACAAAATTAAAGATATAAATCAATAAATAATTCTTTATTATATTTATTTCACACACATAATTATAAACTTAAATTTAATAAATTTTCTCTTGAAATTGTGTCATATAAGATCTAAGATATGAATTAATAAAATTTTTTTTATTATAACTAACTCCATACATAATTATAAATTTTAAGAAGTTTGTTTTATTATTTTATTCACTTGAAAAACTTTTTAATAAAATAATAATTAATTATTCAATTAATAAATAAAAATAAATATTAAATTTATTTAAAATTTATTATTATAATCATCCCATTATGACTAGTGTATTAATTATAATTTGTTTCTCATTTCATATTTTATTTCCATCCCAAACAAAAAGAGAAAAAATAAATACTTTCTCTCTTTTTTTTTGGGTGTAATTTTCTCGCTTATTTCATTCTCTAATGTTTCTCCTTTCTTCTTCCCATTTTCTCCTCTTTTAAACAATGTTAGTGATTCAAGGATTATGAATGATTTGCTCATCTCTTATTTTTAAAAATAGTTTCCCTGTAGAAATACATATATTAGTAATGCTAAAAGATTTTTTTTTTAATTACAAATTCTAATTAATACCCCAAAGTCTCTAATTTTTTTATCCATTAACTTTTTTATAAATAATTTTTTGAAATTTTATCTTGTTATATAGTATCACTGTCAATTTTTCTTGAGGTTGGGGTTTTGAGTATGAGTTTAATGAGGCATTGAAAGTTTCCCAAGCTTTTGGTGATGGCTCCATTCTCTTTTCTTATGGAATAAAATAGAGTGCTTGTGTATGTGGACGCTACCACTAAATCATTATTCAAACAGGATGGCCTATTGTACCTATTTATTATGCTTTTAGTCAAGCATTTGATTCCTCTAGTTTAAATTTATTTTGTTGTAGATGTGCTTCTTTCTCAACAAGTATTGATGAGAGATCTTCATTTGATGCTTTTAGGGATGCTTTCATTTCCAAAGGGATGCGCATGCATTAGACTCTCTTCTTTTAGTGAGACCTTTCTTTCGTTTTAGCTCTCTCTCTCATATCTTAGCTTAACTCCTTGAGTTTCCATCTCTCTTTTTTCTTGTGTTTGATGGCATCATCTTTTATTTGTTCCCATCTATGAGCGACTCTCAGCACCATGCTAGTATTCATTCACAACCCCTTCCTAATACCAAAACCCAAATCTCAAAAAACTCTCTATCTAGTAGAAGAACCTGTAGAGAAGAATTTCCTAGTGTTTATCATAAACCCAAATAGCCTCTCTAACATTCAGGCGATCATTTTGGCTAGAAATTTTTTTTATCTCTAAAGCCTTTTTCAAAAGACGCTATCAGGAAAACCATAAGGTTCAATATCAAAAGGGTACAAAAATTCATTTTTCGATTCCACATAAATTCTCGAGAGGAAGTTGATTAGATTTTAGTATGGGTCCTTAGTCAATTTCCAAGTCGCATCTTATTATCAAAGAATGTCCTCTGGACCTTTCATTGTGAGAAATTAATTTTTCACAATCCAAAATTTGGATCCAAGTTCATGGCCTCCCCCCCGGTAAGTATGAACAAAGAAATGACTCTGAGAATTGCTTCTCTTTTTTATGGTTTGGTGGATGTTGATGAGATGTCAATTGAAGTAGTTAATATGGCAATTTTTATGAGATTAAAAATCCTACTTAATATGGAAAAACCTTTTATTAATGGGTTTTATAGCAGGAAGAAGGATCAATCCAAGTTTTGGGTTCATATCAAATGTGAGAGAATGTTTGATCTTTGCTTTGCTTGCGGCAAAATGAGTCATTTCTTGCTTAATTATTCTTACACATCTTATCAAAATATGGAAGGTAATGCAGGTGACCAAAAGCATAAGTTTGGAGTTTGGCTGAGAGCTTATAAACCTAGATGGGCTCTAAAGGAACATCATATTGATAAGGCTATTGACTTGGTTAAGGAGAGCAATAAATTGTTTTGGCAATGACATCAACCCTAGTGTTAGCAAAAAAGGGGGAGGAAGATAACGTGAATACCGAGATTGTGTCATAATAGAAAACAATGGCTAGTTTTCAAAACAAATAGGTGATCAATAAAAAACAAAACCATTCAGAGTCATCATTTGAGAAGAAAATCAATAAGGAGGACTGCCTAAACCCTATTTCAATATCTACTTTTGATTGCCTCCTTAGTCTACCCATGCAATTTGCTTTGGCAAATCCTTCACTCTCACTTAGTATTACAACCTTTACCTTAGACAATAGTGATCATGGGCTCAGTTTTAACCCTCCTTTTTGCTTTAGCCTAATTAAGCCTCTAGCCTAAGTACTTAATCCAATTATAAGCTTATCACCTAACCCACCCAAATTCCTATTTACCGTTTCTAAATCAAAGCCTATTAGAGTTACAATGTCCCAACATCACCCCTTCTGCCCAACATATCGATTCATTGAAGAAGAGGAGAGGGATAGATATTCCTTCTTTATAGGTAAAAAAATTGAAACCAACAATCTATTCAACCAGCCTTTAAATAACTTCATCCTTCTAGCTTCTGATTATCTTCAATCCTCTAGTCCTAACCTTAAATCTCTCTAATTCTTCTTGGAAAAAAATGAAGCCTCAGCGTTGGTGGAACACAAGAAGAAATTCCCTAGAAAATGGAAAAATAAGGCAAGCGACCATGGATCAATAGAGGGAGGCAATAATACTATAGAAGATAAAAACTATTCAGCATCTGACATCAACTTGGGTACTTTGCAAGCTCAAACTCTGAAGAGGCGATGGTGGCCAGCCTTAAGCCACCACAATCACTGTGATTTAGATAATTTGGAACTGTCAAGGACTAGCGCAAGCCTTAATAGTTCAAACTCTTCGTGAGCTTTGCTTATACCATCATCCTAGCTTGGTTTTTCGGTTGGAAACTAAGCAATAAAGCTCGTGGATTGATCATATTAGAAGAAGTCTTAATTTTGCTCATTGTGATTTTGTGGAGCCTCAAGGTAGATTTGGTGGTTTGAATATGTGGTGGAATGACGAATAGGATATTGAAGTCCATGTTAAATATAAAAAAAATTTTCATTAAATGCTCTCAAGTAGGAGGGAGGGATTTTTGGTACACCACCTTTGTTTATAGGGATCCATTTGTAGTGATAGAGGAGGTCATTGCCATCCTCAAATCGAATGGTAATATAGCATGGTTGTGCATAAGAGATTTTAATGCCATCTCTAGTAGCCAGGAAAAACAAGGGGCAAGGATTTTCAACACTTTTTTGAGTTCCAAGATTGTTATGGTTTTATTGATCTAGAATACAAAGGAGAAGATTTGACCTGGTGCAATAAATAAAGTAGAGATGGCATAATTTGGGAATGACTAAATAATGTTAACTAAGATTGGAGGTGTAGGTTTCCAAATGCTCAAGTCATCCATGGTAATCTGCTAGGGTCTGATCATCATCCCCTCATTCTAAAAATGAGGGTTACGTGTAAGAAGTTGTTTAACAGGTTCAAGTTCGAAGCTAAGTAGCTTGAAGATGACCGTTATAGAGTAGTCATAGATTTTGCTTAGGCTTTGCCTTAACAAGGATCTACTACGAATAAAACCAACCAGAAGCTCAAAAAAGTAAGATTAGATCTCAAGAAATGGAGTAAGGTTTCTTTCGACAATAGTGGCAAGGAGATTGAAGCTATCAAACAACAAATAAAAGCACTTAACAATGGAGATTTTTCTTCCCAAGGTAAGATGGTGGAAGTTGATTTGTTAATTAGGTTAGGAAATCTCTAGAAGAGGGAAGAGCTCCAGTGCATACAACATTCTCAGGTTAAGTGGCTCAATGTCGGTGATAGGAATACTGGGTTTTTGTCATACTTCTATTACAAAGAAGGCAACGTAACCAAATTGTAAGGATTAGAAATGACCAATGGGGCTAGATTGATGATGAAGTATAAATCATTTCAATTATTCAGAACCATTTAATCCAAGTGTACTCTTCTTTAAACCCCTCTGCTTTTGATGTATTGTATAATTATATCTCTCTTTATTATTTTTGATGAAATGAATGCTTGTTTATGCAATCTTCTAACTGATGCTGAAATCTATGATGTTGTGTTTAGTCTAGGTAGCCTTAAAGCTCCTGGTCTTGATAGGTTTTCAAGGATTTTTTACCATAAGAATTGGGGAACTGTTGGTCCTAATGTGATTAATGCTATGAAATTTTTTTTATTAATGGTTTCCTTTTAAAAGAGATTAATCACACCAACATTGCTATAGCTCCTAAGGTTAAATGCCCGGAATCCATAGACCAATTAAGGCCTATTGCATTATACAACTTTTTGTATAAGATTATCTCTAAAACTTTGGCTAACCAGCTTAAACCTTGGTTGGATAAAATTATTTCTCTTAGTTAATCGACCTTCATTCCCAATCGTGCTATTCAAGATAACATCATCATTACTAATGAGATTTTTCATTTTCTGAAAACTCACAAGACCTCAAATTGAAGCATGACTCTCAAATTAGATATGGCCAAAGCTTATGACAGGATTGAATGGTGTTTTATTGAATGTGTCCTTAGGAAGCTTGGGTTGTGTGAAAAATGGATTTCTCTTATTTTCCAATGCATAACCACTGTTAGATACTCCATTATTAATGGTTCACCCACCGATGTGTTCTACCCTTCTAGAGAATTAAGGCAAGGGGATCCTTTATCCCCCTTCCTTTTTCTCCTTGCTCATGAAGCTCTATCTGATATGATTAATTATCACTTCATTTCAGGTTCTTTGAAAGGTATCAAGCTTTTGCATACATGTCTGATCATTAACTTCTCTTTATTTGTTGATGATATTTTGAACTTTGGAAAGCAAATGTGACCCAAGTTAATGATATCTTCGCTCTTCTTCATGATTATTCTACTGTGTAAGGGCAAGTCATCAATTTTACAAAATCTAGTGTTATGTTTAGCGTAAGTACTCCTTAAGTGGTCAAACAACAAATATTGGAGATCTTTTAAATGAGAAAGATGGGGCAGAATGACAAATATTTAGGCCTCCTAGCTTGGTGGGATCGCTCTAAAGGGCAAGCCTTACAATTCTTGAAGGAAAAAATTTCTCACAAATTTAGGGGGTTGGAAAAGCAGCATTTTTACCTCATGCTGGAAGAGAAGTTCTCATTAAAGCAGTTTTGTCAGTCATCCCTAACTTTGCTATAGAGGTGTTTAAATTGCGAAAAAGGTTATGCTCATACATAGAAGGCCAGCTTGCAAAATTCTTCTGGGTAGGTAATTTGGACAATAAAAAGTTCCACCGGCTAAGTTAGGCAAAACTTTCCAAATCTAAAAGTAAAGACGGGTTGAGTTATAGAGAGATGAAGATCTTCAACTTGGCGATGCTTGAAAAACAACTACGAAAACTTCTTAGTAACCCTGACAGTTTGCGAGTTAGAGTTCTCAGAGCTAAATATTTTTCTCATTGCAATTTTTGGAATGCTTCTCAAGGTGGTAAAGCCTCTTGGATATGGAAAAGCCTAATAGAAGCTAGAGATGCTATTCGAGGAGGCGTAAGATGGAACACTGGCAATTGGGAATCTGTTCTCATTTGGGACGATCCTTGGATCCCCAACTTAAGGGGATTCAAAGTATCATTTGAGAAATCAGAAGGGTTCAGGTTTTCAAAGTTGCTGATCTAATGAACTACAACTAGAAGGAATGGAATCTCAACCTGCAATGTAACCTTTTCCAGGTAAGGGAAGCTAATGCTATTCAAAATATTTCTATTGGTCCTTTTAACTTTGCAGATAAATTGATCTGGCATCCGGAGAAATTAGGATCGTTTTCTATGAAGTCTGGCTACCATTGGTTAAAAGAGAAAAAAGATGTAAAAGAGAGTGAACCTAGCTTTATCTCCTCGGGGGATCATGAAATCGTAAACTGGAACTATATTTGGAACACAAAAGCCTCTCCCAAAATCATTAATTTTCTTTAGAGAGCAGCTTTAGATTCTTTTGGCTAACCAATTTAACTTGTGAACAAGGAAAGCTGTTATATGTAACCAAGCTCTAGAGACTACTGAACACGTGTTGTTCTTCTGTCCACATGCTAGAGCTACTCGATTCATCAGTAATTATGGTTATATCCCTCAAGATTCTGGGTTCGTCTCCTTTATTAGGTGGCGGCATTCTATTTTCAAAGAATTCAACAAAGTGGAAGGATGCAAACTATTGACTAAAATAAC
Source organism: Omphalea diandra (assembly GCA_949677035.1). Classification (NCBI taxonomy): domain Eukaryota; kingdom Viridiplantae; phylum Streptophyta; class Magnoliopsida; order Malpighiales; family Euphorbiaceae; genus Omphalea; species Omphalea diandra. The sequence continues at coordinate 6,405 of CATIWR010080195.1, forward strand.
TATTCTAGATTGGAATATATGGAAGGCTAGAAATGCTGCCATATTTGAAGGGATCAAACCAAGCCCAGACCATACTCTTAAAAAAGTGAAGATCATGATGCGTACCATGGATTCTGTCAAGATTTGTCAAAAATCTGTTGTCACAAATAATAGCATTAGAACTCTAGCTCCCACAATCTGGAGCCCTCATCCCTTAGGATGGATAAAATTCAATTTTGACGTGGCTTGGAAGACCTTTTCCTCAACTGCCACCATTGCAGTTATCACAAGGAATAATAAAGGTGACCTTATAGCTGGTAAAACTAGGAAAGTTTTATGCAATTCTACTCTTAAGGGTGAAGCTCTTGCGCTAAAGGAAGCCATTACTGTCGCTACTCAGTTAGGAGTTCGTTTGCCCATCTTTGAGTTTAATCCGACAATGTTATGGGATATGGTTAATTTTCCTAAGAATGTTAGCTGGGATTTGAAATTGTTAGTAGCTGAGATTCATAGGAAATTAAATTTTTTTATTCTTACAATATTAATCTTGTAAATAGATTAGCTAACAAATGTGTCTATTGTTTAGCTAAAGTGTGGGATAAGGAAGGTTGTTCATCAAGCTGGGTGACCAACCCTCCTCATCCCTGCTTTCTCTTTTATATTTTGATGTCCACTGGGCTGTTTAATGAAGTTCAGTTCTGAAAAAAAAAAAAAAAAAAGGAGTATTGATGAGTATATCATGCACTGAATCTGACAAAATTCATGTGCAACGAAAATATTTTTTAATACTATTTTTCTAGTCTTTATTTGTTGCTCCATTGCTCCTTTTTTTTTTTCTTTCTTTTGTAGAAATCCCATTTCTATAATATAACTTAACGAATAGATTTGAGAAAGTTTTAAGACAAACGTTTTCATGCAAGTCTTCCATTCTCTTGTGGAAATCTTTCTTTCGTAGCATATCTAGTCACAAGGAAAGTGCGGCAAGTTAAATACCTTCTTGAAATTCTGCTTCACAGTTTTATGTTATCGGGAAGCTTCAATTTGTCAATATGAATGCGCCGTTAGTCACTAATGCCTAAGAATTGAAGTGATAGTTGGGGTTGGATTTGAATTTTTAAAATGATATAAAAATTTTTGAGCTAAATTTGATTCACTGATCAATCTGAATTGAGTTGATCTTAACTTAATTTAATTTTGATTTGATTTAGATCATTAATATATTTAAATTTTATTTTAAAAATTAAAAATATTTTTATGAAAAAATTAAATTAAAAGTGAATCTATTGGATTAAAAATAATTTAAATTTTTTTTATACTTAATTTGATGACTCTATTTAATTCGTTCATAATCTAAAATCACTTTATTTAAACGTATTCAAAAGAAAGACTTAACTCAAAATTGATATGATCAACTCATTAGCTCTTGACAATGTAGACTTTGGTGACCAAGCTAAAACTTTTACTTTGAAGGGACTAAAAAACTAATTAATTTGTTTGTTACATTAAGAAAAAAAAATAATTTGGTTGTTAATATAAATTTAATTGTCAACATCACATATTGAAATATAAGAGAATTTTATCTAATACCATAATATTTTAAAGGGGCAGATTAACAAAAATTACTTATGCTATAAATAATTAATGTAAATCACAAATTAAATAAAAAAGGCTCTAAAAATTTTTAGGGTGTGCTGAACTCCTCCCACTCCTTAGTAGTTCCCGCTGTGGTTGACTTGAAAATCCTTCTAAATTTATTGAATTGAAAATCCTTCTAGATTTATTTTTTCTGCAAAATATTTTGAAGTAAGGCTTTTAATTAGTGAAATTATTCTTGATCTTAATAATTTTAATTATCTCTCTAGAGTCACATATATTTTTTTTACTGAAAGGAATGTTAAATTTTGTTAATTGGAGTAAAAATAATTGTCAATGTTAGCTCAAAATCAATAGAGAAGTAAAACTTCGGCTGTGGAAGAAAATGTGAAAAATTTGGAAAATTGAAAATGGAATTCTTCATAAGGAAATGGCGTATCAATATTTGATACATTCTTTTGTGAAGAAATAAAATTTCCCAACTTGTTGTCTATGTTTGACAAATTTGAGTGATAATTAATTGAATGAGAATATTAGGTACCAAAATTTTTGAATAATAAATTAAGTAGGGTATTTCCTAGGAGAAGGCGTTGTTAATTCGTGTCTTTTATGCTCAATTTAAATGCGCTAATTAAATAACTCTCCATCCATTTTTTGCAAACAAAAAATATGGTTTAGTTAATTGGTGTCTTTTCTTATGAAAGTGCAGCAAAATCAATGCTGATCCTTTTATGTGTTAAAAGGTGGTTTAGTTTATTTAGTGCATGCGTAGTTATCAATTTATATATCATATATGATTCAATATAATTCATCTCTTCCAAATTATATTTATCATTTATAATTAATTTTTTCAACTTTACATTTTTTTATTTCATAATAATTGTTTCTTGTTAGAATGTATAATAATTTAAGAAAATGACTAATTAAGGATAACATATTCTTTTATCTATGTAATAATATACATTAAATACAATTCTTAATATACATACAAAAATCTTAAACAACATCTATTAAAGAACAAAAAGAGTAATTATTATATTTAAATAATAATAATAATAATAATTGAATTATTATCATCATCATAGATTATGAGGTAATTAGAGGTGGCAAATAATTGAGTCAGGTTGAGTTATATACAATTTTAATTTTTAAATAAAATTTAAATATTTTAATAATTTAAATTAAATCATTGATATTGACTTGCATATCAAATTAATATTGAATCAATTTGAATAAAAATTCGATCACATTTACCTCAAAAATTTTTTAGTCATTTCAAATTTTGTGACACATCAAATTAAAAACTACTATCCCTAATAACTATCAAATTGGTCATGTGGCAAAGTTAATGAACACAAAAATAGGATGAAAACAATATTATAAATAAAAAGAGAGAGAACTAATTTAATGGAATTAAAATTCTAGGCACTACATTTAAAAGAAACAATATTATAGTTTTCATTCAATTCTAACTCAAAATTCATTTTATTTATAAATAAAATTTTTATATAATTTATTTCTAAATAAATTTCTCATATAATTCATTTACAAGTGAATTTATATTTTTAATATATTAAAAAATAAAAGTAATATTTATCTTAAATAAAATGAATTTTGTGTTTAGTTTAAATGTAGAATTTAATAAAATATTTTATTTTATAAAATATCCTTGTGTTATTTTTAAAAATTTTACAAATATAAAAAACATAAAAGGAGAAGTGATAGTAAAAAAAAAAATGAAAAAAAGAGAAGAGAGTAAGAAAAATAAAATAACAAAGAGAAAAAAAAAGAATTTTAATTAAGAGTTTTTTATTATAATGAAATAAATTTTAATAATTTTAGAATCTATTTACAAATTCTATCAAATTTTATAAAATTTATTTTCATCACAACTCATTTCAAAGGTTTAATAAAATAAAATTTCAAATAAATTTTTATTTCTATCAAACGAATAAAATATAAATTTATTAATAAATTCTATAAAAAAAAAATATACAATTCATTTATGCTGAATACATTGCAAATTCAGAGCAAACCAAACTCAAACGTATTCTTGTCTTTTATGGCATCCAAATTGGATGAAAGAGCCATGTATTTCACTTTTGTTTTTGTTCCAAAAAAAAAAAAAGAAGGAAAAATACAGAAATAAAACACAACCCATGCAAAGAAAATCATTTGTCAGCATTTGGAGTGTTGAAAGTTCAAACAAAGCTTGAATCCATCACGTGTCGTGATGTATCTGGTGTTTGTTATTACCAATGTTTTTAAACAGTATCGAATTGATGGATTTTTTATTTAATCGGTTCGATTAGCTTAATCAATTTAATTCAATAAGATCTTTTATTATTATTTTTTAAAATATAAATATTATTGAAAAATATTTAAATTTAAAAAATAAATAATATGATAAAATAATTTTTATTATTTTTTAATATTTAAATTTTAAAATAAAATAGTATAATTTTAAAATTTCCATAAAATGATAATTTTAAATTCAACTGATTTGACCCAATTTTTGATTTTGGACAATTCGCAGTTTTGATTGATTTTTTTTTCAAATTTAATTATTTTTTAGCTACTTGATTTTTTATACTAAACTGAATCTAATCATTGACTAATTTTTTATTTTATTGATACAATCAGATTTTGAAAACATTAATTATTACCCATTTCTTGCGTGTTGGACATTTCCATTTTTTCCTTCCAAACGCTTTGCAGTTTTTTTTCGCTTAATTTGGTTCACTTGAAGTCCAATTTCGCAACGTTTCATATATTTAAGATAATTTTAAATTTGGTTTGTCAACTTTTAGTATTTCTTTTTTTGGGGTTTATCGTAATCTATGGAGTGGCTTATGAAAAATAATTTTTTAGTGACATATCTTTTAGTGTTAGGAATGCATATAAAAATATTAATTTTTTAATTTATAAAAATATAATAAAATTTAAAGTTTAAAATTTATATTTATATTATTTTTATTTAATATTAAAAAAATTATACAAAATAAAAAATTATGTAGGCTCACTTATTGTTGGTGAGCAATGATTATGGATGACTGATGTCAATAGTCAAGTATAATGAGTAATAATAAAAATGCTAATAAAATTATTTTTTATTTGAATGAATTTATTATAATTTTAAAAAATATTTAAAAATAGTCTATTTTGTTTTTAATTAAAAAATATTTTTTATTAACAAATTATATTTAAGCGTGTTATATATAAAAAATGCAGAAAGTATTTTTTTAAAATATTTTATGTGAAATAAACATGGTTTAAGTTTTTTGAGATGATTTAAAATTTTGATCGTTATTTCACTTTGATGCATTTAGAGGAATTATTTTTTCTAATGTTAATTCAACTCAGATAAATAAGAAAAGAGATTTTAGTACGATAGAATTAAAAGCTTGTATATTTCCATTTCTTAATCTAAGACATATTTGTATTAATTTTGAATATATAAAAATAGAGAAATTTAATATTATTTTCCATTTGGATCAATTTCATTACCCAATGTATTAGTGAATAAATTTGTTATCTAAATAATTTATCAAACATTAAAAAAATCCCAAAAAGCCCTTAGATATATTAAAATTCCCTCAAGATAAATTTTGACTTAAAACCAAAGTTAAAATTAATGAACAATAGAGTTCATGTAGACTATAAGCTTTTTAAGACCACTAGGCGCAGCATGCCCTAGAAAGAGATGCACCTATAAACACATGATTTCAACTAGGGCTGAGCATTCGGTCGGTTCGGTTCAAACCGAACCGAATTTATGAAAACCGAATAGATTGAATTTAGTTTAAATTCAAATTGAACCAAACCAAAATTTAAGATAAATCGAAATAAACCGAACCAAAAAACGGTTTGGTTCAGTTTGGTTTTCGGTTTTGGGCTCAATGGGTTGTTGGGCTTTTTTTATCTTATATAAAATAATTTATTTTTAGTTTTTTAAATTCAAATTTAAAAAAAATTAAAAAAAATCCCACAATTTCGGTTTATTCGGTCTATTCGGTTTTCTCAATTTTAAACCGAACCGAACCGAAAGCCGAATTTTTTTATTTTTTTAAACCGAACCGAACCGAATTTACTTTAAAACCGAACTAAATAGACCAAATTCACTCGGTTCGGTTTTTCGGTTTCGGTTCGGTTTTGCTCACCCCTAATTTCAACCCAACCGCAATCAAAGTGAAACAGGTAATGGCACAATCGTAATACTCTAAGAAATAAAGTCCATTTTATGGAGGTAGGGTCAATAAAAGCCGATACAAATGTGGAAACTGTGAATACCTGAGGCGATAGGAAAATAGATAAAAGGGAAAAACAAAGCTCCTCTGCCAAGATCACAAAAAAGATGCAAGATTTATAGCAAGAAGACCTAGCTACACCTTGTAGAGCTGGTGGAATTAATTCTTGGGTTTTTCTTGATATTCTTGAAGATTGATCAAAACCCAGATGGCAAACCAGCTAGAAAATCTAGTGCAGTCAATAAAATCAAAGGTTAGAGCCTTGAAGAAGTCTAAGAAACCATACATCAAAATGGACAAAAGCTCAAGTGTCAAGGTTGAGATCCGTGGCAGAAAAGCAAGGCAGCTCATTGACAAGACTCTCAAGGTTGCGGATCACCCTGGCAAGCGTAGCATTTTTTGATTTCTTTGTCCTTCTGATCTTCTCTGCTAATTCCCTCTAATATATTTGTACATAAAGTTACTTTCCTTTGCTTTTTTATCTTTTTAAGAGATGCCTATTACCTGCCGATTCTGTGTTTTTCTTCTTTAAAAGGGTATGGAACAGTTTCGGGTTTGGCTTTTTGACAAGACTTGTTTTCTTAATGATATCAGATTCTGAATGTTATTATCATTGTTGTTGTTGTCTTTCTTGTTGATCGTGCATCCACTCATAATATCAACTCTTTATGGATATCTATATGTATTTAGATTATTATATACTAGTATTTGATAGAATCATATCTTGTTTGATAATTATGTCTGTTAATCACCTTGCAATCCATCCACGGCAACTGGGTTGTAATATAAGAGTTCAGTATAGAGAAATTATTGCATTCTGGCCATCTATTTTTGTATTGATTGTCCTATAACGCAGAAGTTGATTTTCAAAATAATTACGGTATTTCTGTTACTTAGAATTTTCTGTGTACGAATTAATCCAATTTACTTTCTTTAGAGTTTATATAGTTTGGTTGGGTGCAAGTGGCAAAGCATAAGTCAATCTGAGAGACAGAAAATGGAATACTCTGTGCACTTTGGTTATTGCACTAATTCCATGTACCTGTCTCGCACTAGCAACAGCCATCTATGAATTAAAAAAAAAAAAAAGAAAAAGAAAGAAAAGACCCATATCAATTGTCTATATATTTTGGGATTTTATTAAAGCTTTGGTTAATTGAGTTGAGAAAAAAAAGTAATTCTTACAAAAAAAAAAATTACTTTATCAATATACTATGCAGTAAAGTAGAAGCTTAGAAAAAGTCGTAGGATTTTTTCAATTTATTATATGATTTTTCTCTAATTCTCACTATTTTTAAAATTTTAAGAAAAATTATTGAAGGAAGTAATGGTTTTATTTATTATTGTAATTTATTAATATTTAATTAAGAGAGCAAATAGTTGATCATTTAGTAAGATTGTTGTCTCATATTTTGTAATAAATTTATGACTTTTATTTGATAGAGGAGCATCTTACATTTCTTTTATAATAGTAGGGACACATGTTTCATTCATACATAAAGATGTATTTTATATACCATCACTCCCACTCAATTACGTGACATTTTTAATTATACTTCCATGATCATAATAATGTGTTGATGTTAAAATAATAATTAACAAAACTTTATGTTTTTATAAATCAAATTTAAATTTCATTGATTTAGTTAAAAATAAAAAAAAAATTATAACATGATTGGAATTTATTTATTTAAATTTAAAACGTGTTTTGGGTTATATATGCATTGTAATAGATTATTTTATTATTTTATACTCATTTTAGAATAAAATAATATACCTTAAGTTTAATTGTTCTATTTTTATCAAACATTGTGATTACTAAATATTTGATTTTTCAACTTATTATATTATACAAATGAATAGGTTTTTTTTTTAATATTCTTTGTCATGTCATTAGATGTTAATGTTTTAACATTTTTCTTTATTTAGTTAATATTTGTTTGAATTCCATATATGTTCTATTTATATTTTATTTATTAATTATTAAAGATAATACTTTATTTTATAATTTTATAATATATTTAATGTTAAAACATAATATTATGCATAGTACGGTTTTTAGTATATAATCAATAATAACAAGTTCAATATCTTTATATATGGTATCAGAGTCTCAAAAACTCCAACGAGTTTCTTTTCGATCCTCTTCCAACTATGACTATCAATACCATAACAACTACCTCCATTGTGCAATTAAATGCACCAATCATTTTCCTATCAAGCTTACTTCTACCAATTTTCCTGTTCGGAGGAAACAAATTCAGTCCACTCTTATTGGCCTTAATCTGCTAGAATATATTGATGGTACTCTAGCTAGACCATCACAATTTCTTGATAGCGAGAGAAAGACATCAAACTCTCCCCAATGCAATCCTTGGTAGTTGTTCACAAATCATTCAACCTATTATCTCTACAGCTAAATCTTCCAAAGAAACATGGGAGCGATTTACTCTTAGTTATGCAAATTCTTCACGATCTAGAATTATCTCTCCCAAAGCTAAGCTTGCTAAGACACCAAAAGGTTCCAAATCAGGTGCTGACTTTCCTAATGAAATGAGATCCATTGTTGATGAATTGGCAAACTCACTCAAAATCCAATTAGTGAAGACGATCTCATTGTTCATATCATCACTCAATGAGGGGAGGAATTCAGCCCTATTGTCACAGCTATCAAGGTTCGTGAAACATCAATTATCTACTCAGAATTATTTGATAAGCTAACTGATTTTGAGAAAATGTTGAAAGAAAAAGACTCAACATCTCTTCCAGTTCTTGCTACAACAAATGTAACTCAAAAGCAAAACCCCAAGGCACAACAGTTTCACAAATCACCTCAAGGAACTTCGAATCATGTTCAAAGCTATAATTCCAACTATCAGAAGTCTCATGGTGGCTATGGTGGCAATAATATTTCTTATTCTTGGCCAAATCAGAATAGCAACAGGACATAATGTGCAGGTTTATTTTGTTGTTTTTATGAAATTGCAAGATATGATACACGAGACTACAGGAAACTTGCTAGATTCTTAATGGAGAACAATATATCTATCAACAATTATCAACATCAAAATCCCCTTTCAAGTCCAGTAGCAAATGTTACCACCTCCATAAATCCTTCAGCTGGGCAACAACCTTGGTTATTTGATAGTGCAACATCACACCATGCCAAATCTAATTTATCTGCTTTACAAACCTATTCTGATTATGGGGGTCCAAATGAGATATTCTCGGGTGATGGTAAAGGTCTATCTGTTTCACATACTGGTCACACAAAAATTAAAACACCCCACCAAGCACTTTCTTTATCCAATGTTTTATGTGTTCCAAGTTTACGCAACAATTTGAGTTCCATAGCAAAATTGCGTAAATCTAACCCAGTTTTTGTTGAAGTTTTTTCATCTCATTTTCTTGTGAAGGATCTTCGCACGGGGGATCCTCAAATGCGGGGGGAGAGCGCTGATGATGTTTATTGAGCAACTTTTCCGTGTCGTCCTCAAATAAATGTCATCACTAAAACTTCCTTGTTTGATTGGCATCACAAGCTTGGGCATCCTTCCAAGAAAGTTCTTCGTATAGTTCTTAAGAATAATGGCTTAGTTTCTACTTCTGGGCAATTTTTTGATTTCCATTGTAACTCTTGTTCTATCAACAAAAGTCATAAGTTACCTTCCTTTCAAAATTCTCTAGTTAGTACTAAGCCATTAGAACTTGTCTATACTGGTGTCTGGGGACCAGCTAAGAAATCTATTGATGATTATGAGTATTACATCATTTTCATTGATCACTTCACTAAATATATTTGGTTGTATCCCATGAAGAAAAAATCTGATACGTATACTCTATTTCCTCAATTCAAAAGGCTGGTTGAAAATTTCTTTCACACTAAAATTAGTTCTGTTTTTCAGATAATGGAGACGAATAACAGAAGCTGATTCCAATTTTTAATTCTCATGGGATTTCTTTTTTCAATAACACCTCCACACACACCTGAGCATAATGGTACTGTCGAACTGCATCATCGACATGTTGAAACTGGGCCCTTTTTACTTCATTTTGCATCACTCCCACTACATTATTGGTCTTATGCCTTTCAAGCTACTGTGTATTTAATAAATCGTCTTCCTTCCTCAATTTATTATTCAAAACTCCATTTTAAATGCTATATCGTAAGTCTCCTAATTATAAACGTCTTAAAACTTTTGGATGCACGTGTTATCCTTGGTTGCGTCCATACACCTCTTCTAAACTTCAACCTAGGTCCATTCTTTGTATTTTTCTTGGTTATTCTACGTCCCAATCAGCGTACAAATGCCTTGATCCTACTACAAATCGTTTGTATTTATCCCATCATGTACAACTTATTGAAACTGTCTTCCCTTATCAAGCTCACAATAAATCTCCTGTGTTCACTAACCTTGTTCAAGATGCTTTTTGTGCAGGTTATTGTACAACTTGTTGAAACTGTCTTCCCTTATCAAGCTCACAATAAATCTCCTGTGTTCACTAACCTTGTTCAAGATGCTTTTTGTGCAGGTTCTTCACAGGTTGATGAACAATCCAACCTTCCACCTGACACCACCACTCACTCTACTAATAATGGCTCACCACTTATCCCTTCACCACAGTCCATAAAAAAACCTTTTCACCCTTCCTCTTATGTTATCCTAACTAATGTTGCATCAGTTTTACCTTTGGAACCATACTCTCCTGTCCCTTCCCACTCCTCTGTACCTCCTTCCAATATACCCTCCCCTAGTCCTCCTAATATCACTCTTCCTCCAATACCATCTCATAACCAGTCCCCTCCACAACATCCAGTTCGTGTCAGAAAACCAAATTCCAAATACTTTAGTGATAAATACATTAACCTCACCACTAAACACCCATTACCTACTACGCTCGAACCTACTATTGTGACTCAAGCTATAAAAGATCCTCTTTGGAGAAAGGCTATGGATGCTGAATTCAATGCTCTCTTACAGAATGGAACTTGGGAGTTAGTTCCAAAATCTAATCATGTTCCTATTGGTTGCAAGTGGGTTTTTCGTATCAAATGAAAACCAGATGGTTCTATCGAGAAGTATAAAGCTCGTCTTGTAGCGAAAGGTTTTTTGCAAACACCAGGACGTGATTATTTTGAGACTTTTAGCCCTATCACTAAACCTGTAACCATTCGACTTGTTCTATGTCTTGCCTTATCACAAAACTGGCCTTTGTGTCGATTGGATGTAAATAACGCATTTGCACTGCAAATTAAATGAAGATGTGTATATGATCCAGCCTCCTGGCTATATTCATCCTCAATATCCACATGACATTTGTAAACTTCAAAAGGCACTCTATGGTCTCAAATAAGCTCGTCGGGCATAGTACACTGAACTACAAAATTTTTTGCTTATTTCTGGTTTTCGCAAATCACTTGCTGATGCTTCTCTATTCATTTAAGCCCAAAATGGAATTGTTGCTTATTTTTTAGTTTATGTTGATGATATTATTCTCATGGGTAATAATTCAGAGTTCTTGAAAAACTTTGTTCACAAGCTGGCAGATCAATTTTCAATCAAGGATTTAGGTACTTTACATAATTTTTTGGAAGTTGAGGTTGTTTCTACTACCTCTGGTCTATTTCTCTCTCAACATCGTCACATCACTGACCTTCTACATAGGTTTAACATGGTTGGTGCGAGGGAGGTTGCTACACCACTCAGTTCTTCTGAAACTCACTTTCTTGTTGATGATTCCTCAAAAATTGATGCTACATTATATCGCAGCCTTGCTGGTTCCTTGCAATACTTGGTCATTACTCGTCCAGATGTTTCATCTTCTGTTAATAAATTATCCCAATTTATGCATGCTCCAACGCAACTGCATTTACAAGCTTTAAAGAGAGTTCTTCGATATTTAGAGGGTACAATTCATCATGGGTTGTTCTTGAAGCAGGATTCTCGTTTATCTCTTACTGCCTTCTCTGACTCTGATTGGGGTGGTATTCAAGATAATGGACGTTCTACTATAGCTTATGTGTTATATCTAGGTTCCAACATTATATCTTAATGGCCAACTCGTCAAAAATCTGTTTCTCGATCTTCCATCGAAGTTGAGTATAAGGCATTAGCAAATGCAACAACAAAGGTTATTTGGGTTCAGAATTTATTACATGAAAGGGGTGTCTCTCTGGACCAACCTCCGGCCTTATTTTATGACAACACAGGAGCAACTTATTTATGTGCAAATCCAGTTTGTCATTCACGCACAAAGCATTTGGCTCTTGACTATCATTTTGTTCGCGAATGAGTCTTTGATGGTTCTCTACGTATTTTACATATCAGCTCCCAAGATCAATTAGAGGACACGCTCACAAAATCTCTCGGAAGCAGTCAGTTTCTTTGCTTTCGTTCCAAGATTGGAGGCTCCGATGGATCCTCCGTCTTGCGGGGGCACGTTAAAACTAAGTCTAAAGAGTAACAAATTAGATTTGATAAATCAGATTTTTATACTTTTATACAGGATCAGATTTTATATTATTGTAACAGCTCACTCTTTATCTTTGTAACAACACTCTATTTTATCTCCTACATTTATGTAACTTCTTTGTATAAAAGCATTGGTTGTATACAATCAATAATAACAAGTTCAATATCTTTATATAAACCATTTAACATTTGAAAGTTGTTGTTTTAAGGGAAAAATTACAAGAAATTGAAAACACAAAAATCTCAAGAACCATCAAATCAAAAGACCACAAATCTCAACCTCATGCAGTCAATATAGGTTTGGAAATAAGTCTAAAGTTACTCGCTCTGCATCATTGACTACCAATGAAATCTTTTTAGCGGCTAATTTCAACAAAAAAGCAATGTTAGTGATGGAGTGAAAATAGTTGAAGTTGAACTCATGTTTTTTTGGAACATGGAGCAGTAGTGGTGCACCAAATTGATTTCTTTCACAGTTGTAGTTATGCTGACTATGGCTTTCAAGTTGTTGGCAAAGTGGTGATTTAGCTCATTCTTGTTGGACTGAGATTATAGTTGATGTTTGAATGTTGTGGTTTAGTGACAATTTTATTTTTTTTTCTAACTACAACAAAAGGGATACTCATTTACTGATTGTTATCATGTATCCATTAAACTGTAGTTCTGTCTTTTAGGATCCATTTTAATGGCAACATATTTTATTTTAACACTATTAAAAAATGATCAATTTATAAATTATTAGTTACCATGCCAATGTGGTTGCTATTTAGCTATCCTTTAGCGATTAGTTCGTTACCACCTAGAATACAAGAAAGTGAAATCACTTAACGATCAAATAGCGAACATAGAATAACAAAAAATATAGCAATCATTTTTTGTGGTCGTTAAATCTCATAGTAAAAAATAACATGTGATTTAGCTACCACTTTAAGACTACAAAGTGATAGCTAAAGTAGTGTAGTCACTATATTTTGCAAGCAAAATTGGTGCCAAATATATCATTAGGAATAATTTCTTAAAGAAATGAAAATTTAGTTTATATTAGCATGATACATATGCTTCTCCATAAATAATAATAACTTTTAACATTTTATTCAGTTATTATCTTAACTCGTAATGAAAGAGATCATGACTTCAAATAATATAGCTTCCAACTTCTTTAAATATTTTTAATGTAATATAAGAAAAGAAGTATGAATAATTGTCAATAAAACAATTTATCGTTTAAGCAATCAATTGAATAAAAAAATTAAATATCAAGAAAATTTCTATAATGAACACTAACCTCAAGCCTTACTTTGATGTAATCAACTATACTTCTTTGAAGTATATAGTGATGTGATGGATTTATGGGACATTGTAGCAAAGGAATGAAAGCCTCTAACCAAAATGGTAAATGGTAGTGAAGAACTAATTTCAAGGGAAGAATGGGTAGAAACACATAGAAAGTCAAATATAAAGAATAAGAAGGTAATGATCATTCTTTTTAGCTCCTTATAATGAGAGGAGATTGATAGAGTGTAACATTGCCTAACCGCCCATGGGATATGAAAAACATTGGTGAACTATTAAAAAGGTGCTACATTTGTGAAATCAAGTAGGTTAGCAATGTATGTGACAGAGTGGGAGCTCTACATGATGAAAGAAAATGAAAGCTTCACCAACATGACAAATAGACTCTTCTCTATAAAACATGAAGAAGTTTAGAAGAATTCTCATTAACCATGAAGTAAACACTAAAATTCTCAAATCTCTTTCTTTTGAAAATTTTGGTGTGAGAGTTTGTAGTATATGAGAATCCGATTCGAAGATTGGAAAGGTGCAAACAGATGTCCTTATTGGCAAACTACTTATTCATGAGTTGGCCTTGAAGAATGATGAGGAGATAAAGAAAATGAGAAGGCAATGAGACAAAAATGAAAAAGTAAAAAAGAAAACTCTTGCTCTCAAATCCTCAAACAAAGATAAGGAGGTTGAAGTCGCTTCTAATGATAGTGATGAGAGTGCGAAGGAGGAAGATGAGCTAACCATGCTCTCAAGGAGGACCAAAAAGCTTATAAAAAAGAAGGAAAGATATGAGGAACTTCAAAAGAGCATCTCATAATTTCAAAGACAATAAGAATGAAATGATTTGCTATGAATGTGGAAAACTAGGTCACACCAAATTTGAATCTCTTAAGCTCAAGAAAAAGAAAAAGTGGGACAAGGAGAAGAAGAAGAGCTTCAAGGCTACATGGGATGATAGCTCAAGTGAGGAAAATGAAGATGAAGAAGTTGTCAACCTATGCTTCATGACTCAAGAAGACTCTTCCAATGAGGTAAGTACTTCACATTCTTATCATGACTATGAGGACTTAGATTATGTGGATGATGAGCTTCATGAAGCTCTAACCTTAAGATGTGATAAATAAAAATCTCAAATGAAAACTTACAAGACAAAGTGTTCAAAACTTGAGGATGAATTTAAATTCTTAAATAATCTTGCAAGTGACTTAAGGACTTCTAATGAAGAACTTAAAAAATCTTTAGAAAATATTTCTAAATCTTCATCCTCTCTTGATTCTTTGAGAAAAAAAATGATTCTTTAGAAGGTGAAGTCATTAAACATAGAAATTCCATATCTAAATTTCACAAACGAAAAAAAGCTTTGGAGACACTTATTGTATCTCAAAGACCACGCTTAGTGAGACATGGTTTAGGCTTCAATGGAGCCTCTTCATCTACATCCTCTCTTACTACATTCATTAGAGTATCAACACCTCAAACTTCTAGTATTGAGGCCATTAAGAAGAAAAGTGTTCCTAACACTAAGCCATCTATGCCTAAGGGCAAAGGAAAGGCTCTCGAAAGCTCAATAGCTAAGCCGAAAAGAGTCAACCATGCATACATATATACAAAAAGGCATGCTCAAACACACATACAAACAAAAACCTTTTTTCTGCTCATCACTTATGCACTTGCACACATTAACAAAAGCAAAGTATGAGAAGGTCTCCTACTTACAACAAGGTTTTTCATAAGATAAAGACTTATAAGTTTAAACTCCAATATTACTATTGCATGAGATATTGACACATCAATGTCTTTTGCCACATTAGGAAATTGGAGGACCCTTCTAAGACCAACCTACAAAGACTCGAGTATGTTTCAGTACAAAAGCAAAGTATTTGATATTATAGGATAAGGACTCCTTCACCAAATTCTCATCATGGAAAATCTAAAAGTGAATGAAGATTACTAATGAAGATGAGATTAAGTTTCAAATGGTTATTTGATATTAAACAATTAATATTAAACTTATAATGTATCCCTTACCTCCTATGTTTTTAACTTGTTATATTTATGCTTTTGTCTAGGGGGAGTTGCTATGAATTTTATTGCTTGATATATCTATGTGTTGACATGTTTTGATTTGATGTGATTGATTATGTGATGAGTTGAAACAATTCATTTTGGCATTTAAGGTTTTCTATATTTCAAATGTATAAATCAATCATCAAAATATCTTATACTCTATATTAGGGCCAAATATGAAAATTCTTAAATTCTCGGCCTTAGTTTATGTGATCAAACATCTTTAAATATTTGAATTATTTTGCATTTATGTTTTTTTTATGAAATTTCTAGGCACTTTATGTTTATCCATTTATCTTCTTATGTGACAAATTGTGATTAACTGTGCAAATTTCTTGTGTTTGCTATTATTATTTAAGTCTGTGCAATTGACAAGTTTGTGAACATTCTCTTTCATATTTTTCATTCTTTTTGTTATTCTCTCCTATTTTCTCTCTTTTTTATCTTGGAAAAAGGTGAAAGATAATTAATTGAATATACAAGGGGAAACATACAAAAAAAGAGAGAAAATTGAACTATATTTACAATAAGTTAAGACAATGATCTTATTAAAATAACTAGGGGGAGTATGGATTGAGGGAGAGTAATTTCATACTTATAATTTGAATCACTTCACAATCATTCAATTCAGAGCATGCTTAATTGATTTTTTATCCTTTGCATATTCAATCTAGATTGTCACAATCAAAAAGGGGGACATTATGGACTAAGTTGTTCAAACCTAAGTCAAGACTCTCTTTTGATTGTGACAATATAGATTGAAAGGTTCCAATATCAATCTTAAGTATTGATATTGCAAATATTAACTTAGAATATCATTGAAAGTTGAATAAAAGTTATTAGAAACAAAAAAAAAACTCAAAGTATGAAAATCTGTCTTCGAAAGTCTCAACAACAAATTTTGGTAAAAACCATGAATTTTGAAAAGCACTATTGAGATTCAAAAGTCGTTATAACAAATTTTGGTAGAGACTGTGACCAACAGAAAAATAAGAAAGCCAAAACTCCAGTTTGATTCACAATAGGTATGGTGGCTTGGTAGTGACTGCAACCTCAGTAGAGACTGCAAATTTTAGTAGCAACATCTACTTTTGAGATCCGTTAGAAAGATCCAACGACAAGCTGTCACATGTTCCTAGTCATTAAACACAGTTCGAAATAAAGACCGTGAATTTTTATCTCAACTGCAAATTTCATCTGATAAGCATTAAATGCAGGATTTGCCTAACATAGTTTGGAGATTTGGGCATAGTTTTATTTGTAACATCTCTTTGGTGATTGTAGCCTATAAATATACCACTAAATGGATTTGAATGTAAGAGAATAACCATTATTTGTGCCAAAACTATTGTAAAGTTAATTCTCACAACTTTAATTCTTTATTTCTTTGTACACAGTTTGGCATGAGCTTTAAACACTTTAGGTTTGAGTTTAAAAGTGACTGTTTATTTAGAAAACTCTTGTTTGGATTTTAGAGTGAGCCTTAGAAAACTCTTGTATAGGTTTGAGTATTAACCTTGATAAAACACTTATGTAAGGTTTGAGTATTGGCCTTAGTAAAACACTTAAATAAGGTTTGAGTGTGAGCCTTAGAAAAACACTTGTAAGGTTTGGTGTGAGCCTAAATACTAAGTTAAGTATGAGTTTGTAAAGCACTAGTGATTTAGTGAAACATCCAATTGGTGACTTAGGCAGTAGATGTAAGGTTGGTTAAAACCCGAACCACTATGAATATCTTATGTTCATTTTTCTCCTACTCTTTCTCCAATCTTTTATTTATATGTGCTTCTTATAAAATTCAAATTACCCACCAATTCAACCCCCCTACTTGGTGCACAAAGGCCAACACAGTGGATTCCTTTTTGTGCCATGATCTTTTCTCACTCAATTAAGGCTTTGTTTGAGACCAAACTTTGATACCACTTGTTGACCTTTATGTACTAAGAAAGAGGTTGAATTGGTAGGAAATTTTAAATTTTTAAGGGGAAGGTTTGTCAAGCAAGGATAAAAGAAGTAAAAGAAGAATACAACAAACCAAGTTTTATAGTGGTTTGAGTATTAATCGACCCTACATCCACTCCCTAATTCTTTTAACTAGGTGTTTCACTAATTTCCAATGGTGTTTTAAAGCTCACACCTAACTTTATAACTTGTGTTTTTATAGAGGCTCACACACAACCTCATTAGTATTTCACAAGGCTAACACTTAGCCTAAACAAAACTTTTACAATCAAAGGCTGACTATCAAACCCAAACTCAATGGTGTTTAATGCTTACACCAAACAATAACTCAAATATAAGAAATTGAATGATTAAAGGTTGAGAAATAAATTTGCAAGAGTTTGGCTATAATGAATGTTATTCTTTTACATTCAAGTCCATTTAGTGGTGTATTTATAGGCTCCAACCACCAAACAGACGTTATAAACAAAACTATGTCCAAATCTACAAAGTATGTTTAGCAAATCCTGCATTTCATGTTTGTCAGACAAGGTTTGCGGTCGAGATTGAATAATCACGGTCACGATCTTCACATAACACTGAATTTTGCTCAATCGCGGTGAAAAACCGCATTTGTATCTAATGATTGGTCCATGTGGCATAAACCATTAGTTTTTTAGGAAAAATAACCATTATGTCCCTTAAGTAAGAGTGAAAGTCGGAATCTCTACTTTTCTTCTTTGATCGCAATAATCATTGTGAAGTCATTGCCTAAATAGAGGTGTTATTTCACCAAAATCACGGTCTCAACCATTATTTTGCTACCACAAATTTTGATGTTCCAAAGGTTCTTTAGGACACCTGACATAATCTGGTTAAAGATTTGTTTCCCTTTATGTGAATACAAAAGCAACATTCATGATACTGGACAAGACATACACTGCAAAATCATCTGCCCAAATTTATCCAACTCTTTTACAAGATTGTGATTGTGACCTTCTAATTCATGACCGTGAATTAGGATGCAAATTTCAATCTCTAAGACTAAGGCTTTCATTCAAATTTCAATGTGATCCTAACTAAATATCTACAAGATCAACACTTGAAATGGATGTTAAGACTTATGAATCTAGATTGTCAATATCAAAAGTGTGTTTTGACTTAGGTTTGACCAACCTAGTCCAACATATTGCTTAAAACCAATTGCAAAAGGATAGGACCTTGGACTCTTCCAAATGAGTGCTTAACTTGATCCAATGAAGCCCAACTCATGGAAGGAGTCAAACCTAAATACCATTCAACCAAAGTGTGGGAAATTAAGTTGAAAATGTGTAACATGGAGACAAAGGCCTAAGTCAAAATTTCTTGCAAAATATGCTTAGTTGGCATTGTCTTCCTAATTTCATAAGGATTTTCTCCTCATTCGTCAAATGTTTTATTGTCTTTAGTTAGGATTTTTTAGTTAGCTATTTGTCTTTATAAGGAACATTTAATTAAGGTATTTTAGTGCTAGAAGTTAGTTAGGCCTAATCTTGTTGGTCAATAGGATTTTTTTTTAAGTCTTTGTGTAAGAGTGAGATTAGTTATCCAAATAAGATTAAAATTTTATGAATTCGGCTAGGGAATTAAAGTCGAATTAAAGAGACGTTTTTAGAGTTTTTCTTAAACATTTATAAAGGGTATTTAAATCCTTATTTGGCCATTAATAAAATAAGTAGGTTGTTTTTACTTAATTGCTTGTGAGAGTGAATTCTTTCTTGAATTTTTGAAAGGACTTGGTGAAATTGTTGAGTGAGTTTGATAATTTCACAAACTTGTTTAATCTAAATCTTAAATTACTTAGTTAATTTAGAGTTGAGATAAACACAACTTAATATAAGTTGTTAGACACAAGTTTTCTAGAGATCTAGTTTAGATTTAAGGATTATCTTGTTCTAGATCTTTGAATTAAAGCTTGTAACTTGTGTTCATCATACGAGTAAGGAAGCTAATCCAATCTTGTTCGTATTATAAAGTTGGAGCAATTTGAGATCATAACTCTCACTAAGGAATGTAGTGTAATCATTCAAAACAAGCTTTAATCATTTAAAATAAGCTTCCAACAAAGCTTAAAGATCTAACGTGTTTTTCTGTCCCGTGCCAAATAGCTAATTTTAAGTTTGATAAAGCATTATGTGATTTGGGTGATATCATTAGTCTCATACCTCTTTTTATTTGTAGGAAATTAAATTTTGGAGATATCCAAACCAAACATGGTGACATTACAACTTACGGATCAATCTATCAAATATCTAATTGGAGTGGTGGAAAATGTTCTCATGTAAATAGGAATTTCTACATCTGAATAGAAGGCATTATGAAATTCCACATTCAAATATAAGGCATTACCTTGCAATAGTGCTTCTTGGACATTAGAAGGCATCATCAAGGGAGAGCGGTTATCTTCAGGGATTGACTTATTTATGTTATTATATTAGCTATGGACTTATTGACATATAGCTTCTTGGATATTAGAAGCCATCATCAAGGGACCTCGATAATCTTCAGATATCGACATATCTACCTTCTTATACTGACTTTCAACTTCTTGAAATGTATTTCCTACAACATTAAAAGCTATTGAAGGACTAAAATAATTTTCAAGGAAGGACACATCAGTTTTCTCATAGTGATTTTGACAACCAAAATCAAAAGGTAGATTTGATTAACTATGGTATTATAAACTCCATTCTCTTCTTCAACTACAATATTTAATCAGCTAGTATTCCACAAATGATACTACATAAGAAAGCCACTACCATTCAACGATATAGAAACTTCAATTACTGTCCACACAAATAAAAATCAACCCAAATCATTAAATTCTGGAACCCATATCCATACCTGGCAAATATGCGAAAGGGAATACTTCATTCAATGACTTAAAAAATATTCTTAGAATACAAGGATGTAGAGTTATGCATCCAGAAAATACAAACTGCTAGTTCTTGAGAATAAAATACATTACAAACGAGGAATTAAATATTCAATTAATACAAGAGTTTCCCTTTAATGTCCTCTTTAATTATTCGACAAGGAGAGTTCCATCTCTTTCTTGAGGAGGAGAATACATATTAAACCTTCACATACAAGAATTCCCATTTAATATCTTCTTCTGTTCAATTTGAATCAGACATTAAACATGAGAATGAACTTTAAGAACTCTAAGACTAAATGAACAAATATTTGTGAGAATGCTGGAACATAGCCTTAGCTCCACACACGCTTCATTACTGGTAGTTTCAAAATATATAGAGATTACAATATAAGGAAGAGAGCTAAAGTTACACACAACTCATTACACCTTTAAACCATGCTTCTGTCTAAGGCATCATTGATGTCATGACTAATGAAAAGTTAAGTTAAACCGACCCATACTTAGCATGGTAGGGGTCTGGTATTACATCCGAAAAGCTGCTAATAATTTCTTTATTCACAAAATCACTTCAAAGTCTTATAGAAGAATGTCAAATCTGCTAACATCTTCTTAGCAGATGAGAAAATTCTGCTCACAACTCCAGGAATAGAGTTGCATCTCCTTTATTGAGAATAATCCATGATCAGGCCTTTACAAACAAGGAAATCAATACAAGAATTCCCCTTTCATACTTTTTTAACAGGTGATAATATCCTGATCGCCAACTCTAGGAGCAGAGTTGCATCTTCTTAAATAAAAGCAAAAACTTTATATGAATGTAGTTGCAGGTTTCGGAAGAAAAAGAGACAAAAGATTTTGGAAGACAGAGGTTGTGTTTCGGATAATTGTAGCTTGCCAATGAGGTTTTGGCCTAATGCTTGTCTGACTGGGTATGTCGTTTGTACAAAATGTTTTATGGCAGGTGTTAAACCATGTCTAACAGAGAATGTCGTTTCTACAAAATGGTGTGTCCGTTTGGGGATGTTTGTGGCATGCCTAACTAGTTATGTCGTTTCACGATTATGAGTTTGAAAAATAAATTTGAAATTTAAATTTATAGATTTGTGCTAGAAACTAATGAGTCTTGATTTTTAAGCCATACATCTAATTAAGTTTTATCCAAAAATAGTTGGATGTAAATAATTATTATATATTATAATATTATTTTATTTTATATATTATATTATCATATATATTTTTTAATTTTATAGAAAATATTGATACTTGATGGAGAGAGAAATACTAGCCACTTTTTCATTTTTCTTTCTTTATCTTTTATTTTAATTTTTTCATCACCATTGATCAATCCATGTTTTCTATGTTTCATTTTAATTATTTAATAAAACATATTATCTAAATCTATTGATTCATATTCTTTTAGATATTGGTGTAATATTATCTTTATATTTGGATGAGGATCATTGAATCTTCTTTTAGATAATTTTTATTTTAAATCTATTAAAATATAATTTTTGTTATAGTGATAAATTTAAATCAAATTGAATTAGTCGATTCGAACCACTTAAATCTAAAATCGGACGACTGATTAGTTTGATTGGTTCTAGATTATTTTTCTATATTTTTTTATTTTTAATTATTATAAATATATTTTTATAATTTTTTAAAAATATTTTAAAAATGATTTAATAATAAATATTTTAAAATTGTATTTATTATTAAATCAATCAAATTAATATAACTATTGAGAATTAATTAGCTAATCAATTCGATTTTAAAAATATTAAGTTAAAATAGCCAT
The DNA here is from genome assembly GCA_949677035.1 of Omphalea diandra. Classification (NCBI taxonomy): domain Eukaryota; kingdom Viridiplantae; phylum Streptophyta; class Magnoliopsida; order Malpighiales; family Euphorbiaceae; genus Omphalea; species Omphalea diandra. Next base: position 28,707 of record CATIWR010080195.1, read on the forward strand.
TAGATGAAATATGATTTTCACTTGTAAGTTCTCGACACAATGAAAAAAATTAATTTTTTTTTAAAAAAAATCTGCATTAATATATCTCTTGATGTATAATGATTTGATGTTTTCATTTTTAGATCAACATATATTTCAATTATTGCTAATAAAATATTAAAGAATCATCCCACTAATATCTGGACCGAGGTCCATCAATAATTACTTAGTCGGGTCCTGCAAATTATTAATTATGTCCATGTCCCACCAATTAATAATTATGACTAAAAATCAATACTTAATTTCCAAGCTTATTTAAAGCTGAATGAACAAACTGGAGTTTCAAGGGTAGAAAATTATAGAGAAGCCAGAAAGAAAAATGGTTCATCGGTTCGCTTATTGCATCATTTTAACTCAGCTTTTGCTTTTAATGGTATTTTTTTAATTTTAGTTTAAGTGATTTTCCAATGATTAATTTTTTTTTTCTCAACTTACAAAGGGGAGGAGGGATCAAACGCAGAACATGATATATTTGGGGGCAGTACACTAACTAGTCGAACTAAGTTTAGGGTGTTCGAATGATTAATTCTTGGATATTAATTTGTTTGGATATCAATTCTAATTTTACTTGTTTGTAACACATGTAGTGCGGTGGACATGGCAGCAGGGATGAAATCACGAATCAAGAATTGGAGAAAAAGAAATTTTCAGAAGTCTATTCTTTGGAAACAAAGAAAATGAATATAGAGAAATTTTCTTGTCAGAAATTCCATTTCAAATTCCAGAGGAATACAACTGAAGTGATAAAGAACAAGTCTCTTCAAGTATATTACAAGTTCTTGAATGAAATTATTGGAAACATACCTGCATGGCGCCGTCCGTCTGGATCAGAACCATCATCAACCATGGAAGTATGTGAAAATTTTCTGCTTGATTACATAGAAGCTTCATATTTAGGTCTGTTCACTTTAGGCAGTGTACATCTTGGAAAGATCATGCCCATCTACTTCCCTGTTGACGATTATTCCTCCACTTTCCCTCCCTTTATGCGTAAACAACTTGATTATTCCATTGCCAAAAATGCTCAGCAAGTATGCAAAATTACACCCAGTAATGATCAAGCGCACACAAGATTTTGCGCCACATCCTTGCAATCAATGCTTGATTATATACGAAGAGTTTTCGAATCGGAGAATGGGTTTAAAGTGGTGGAAACCATCCATTACCCTTCATTGTCAACAGCCTTATTGCAAGACTATCTTATCTTAGAAACTCCGCAGGAGATTAAAGGTTCAAGTAAGGTATTTTGTCATCCTATGTATGGTTCTTTCTATTGCCATTTTGATGATGCAGGTACAAGGATTTTCAAGGTCTCATTAGGTGGTGAGAATGGAGATCAAGTGGAAGCTATTGCTGTTTGCCATATGAACACTTTACGGTTGAGTCCTGACCTTATCGCCTTTCGATTGCTTCCTGTCAAGCCTGGCTCTCCTTTTTGTCATTTCTTGCCCGCAGGGCATCTTGTTTGGGTTCAGTCACCTACTATAACATATGTATCTTCTAATTTAAGTAGTTAGTGGTTTTGTTTTGTCTATATAGGTAAGCACAAGATTATATCATGTTGTGTTGTAATATTTCATAATTGGTGATCCTGATGAGCAAAAATAAAGGATCTACACCAATTTGTTGAATAAAAACATGGTGGGTACTTCTATTTGAGTTGCATAGATCATAATTTCTTCTCCCCGCATCCTTTTTCCTTGTCAATAGGGTACCATCAGCTTATTATGCTTTTATCCTTTTCACCCATTTAAACATTGATAGAAGACTTCTAGTGAAGTAAAAATAATTGCTTTCAGAGAAGAAATTAACACTACAAACAAGGACGATGTTAGTCTACACCTAATGGCTGTCACCAATGAATGGATCTAGGATATTTGAAAACTCAGGGTTGTCGGCCATTTTGGCTGACAATGACGGGTTTGCTTTTTTTATAATGTTCATATATTATTGTTTACGGGAAGTACCCTATTTATAATTACAAGGAAACATTAATTATTTTGGTTAGAGATAACAACCGGGTGAAGACTACAGTACCACTTACATCATACTAAAATATTGTAATTAGTAATTTATCCTTATGTTAGATAAATATTATTATCTATCATTGGATTAAAAATAATTAGATACCGTTAAATTGATACAAGCTATTATTTATAATTAAATTAAACCACATTAATTGATGATATTATTAAATTCGTCACTGTAAAATTTACCTAACCACTGTGAACATAACAGTAATGGTCGAGCAGGCTGCAAATTCAACATCTTCTCTTCATGCTACTCTTATAAGGGAATTTTGCACTATATACAAAGCAGGTGACTTTGGTATTATAGATAGGGCTAACTGGAGTAAATTAAAGATCTTGTGAATAGGTGATGCGCATATTAGGACTAATATTGACTCTATATTCACCTTAAAAGATATTAGGCATATTTCAGATTTGAGTTATAATATATCTGTATTCGTGTTCCAGATTGAAAAGATAATTATAATAAATTTAGTGATCAAACATGAAAATGTATTGAAGATTCGCTAGTTTTGACAAAAAAAAAAAAAAAGAAAAAGAAAAAGAAAAAGAAAAAAATACGACTTATATACAAAACTAACGTAAAAGTTACCAAGAGTAAACTGAAGAATATTAAGAGCGACTTCAAGAAAGAGATGAATGACTTAAGTAAGTGAGATTTTGTGCCAAACAAAAAAAGAAAAAAAAAACAAGTGGAAGATCCATGTAGTATGAAAAATGGGGGAGTTAAGAAACTTCATGGTAAGAAAAAATTCGAGATTACTAAGAAGGGGAACATCCTTCAAATAAAATTGACGAAAACTATGCATGATAAGAATGATTTTTTTTTTTTTAAGAGAAAATAAAATTATGATAATTTTTATGAAAAATATTTTTTAAAAATTTTATTGCTAATCAGGTAGATTTTATATAAATGTAACTTGATTAAAAATTTATATTTTTATTTAAATACTTAATAATTAAATGTAATTTATTTTTTAAGCAAATGATTATACATAATTAAAAATAATGAAAATTTTATATAAAATTAATAAATATATATTTTTAATTTTAAGTAAATTTTAAATATTTTAATAATTTAAATCGAGTTAAGATTGAGTCAATTTATATTGACTTGCGTATTAAACTCAAGTTGAATTGAGTTTAATTCAAATATTTTCGGATCATTTTGAATTTCCTTCTTAATCTAATTCAAGCTAATTTTTTAAAGTGAATTTAAATTGAGTCAAAAATTGCCACTCTAGATTAGTGTGAGTACCAAGAAAAAATAAAAAAAAAGTTTACAGAGTGCGAGCCATGCCTGAGTTGCACCGAAGAAATAGTAAATATAACGTATATTCGAATGCTAATGAGAAGAATAAAAAGAAAAAAATTAATTAAGCATTAATATTTATACAATATTTGTTGGTTTAGATTAATCAATAAAAAACGATGCATTACTAATAATTGTTCTGTACCTGCATCTTTATTAACCTCTTATTTGTTTTTGGTACATTATGTAGCCAAATAATAATAATAATAATGTTAACGTTGTGGTGGGTCACGCAGGGGCACGTTCTCCTTTCACAATGTTTATATCAACATTTTTATTTTTCATAATTATAGAAAAATAAATATAGTATAAAATATGTATAAATATAATATATAAAATTAATAGCTAGTGTTAATATTGTATATTTTAAAAATAATTATAAAACAAAATGTCATTGTTATGAGAGTTATTTTAATTAATATTATATATTTAAAAAAATAAAAAAAGATATAAAATTAATTAAACTAAAATAAAATGTGATGCTGCTATGCTGATGTGACACGTGTCACTATCATGCGACTTTTTTTCAAACCTCTTTCTAGTAATTTTCTTATAACTACTGACGCCAACTGTTACAAGAGTTGAAAGAAGGTTCTGTCCTAAGGGAAAGAACAGAAACAATACAAGACAAAAAGATGGTCAATTTTAAAGGTTTCAATTCAAACTTCTGGACTTGCTTCTTCCAATAAACAAATCCAACATCGATCAAAACCCACAGAACCTCACCACATTTATATATATATATATATATATATATATATATATACATATATACCCAACAATTTTTACTCGTTATTCTATCATCACCAATAGCGAAATCTAGTTGGGAAAATGGCGAAGATGCAAAACAAGTTCACAGACATTATCTTAGCACCGATTAAGGTGTTAAAGAAGATAACAGATGTTTATGCAACGTGCGTCGAGGAATGTGCTGGTAAGGTTGGTTGCGATGCGGTAATATTCTGTCCGGCTCCGCAAATGAGCTTGCGGAGGAATTTCAGCATTAGTTCATCAAGTAGTACCAATGACGATAAGGTTAAGGGGCTTCTACTGTCAGAGTCAGATAGAAGAAGAGCAAGCGAAGCAGTGGAGTCGAACAGGCATGTCGAAAAGCAAGTGAAGCTTAGGAAAAGTAATGCTGGGAGCTGTAATGAAATGGGAAATAGGCATGGTGTTGGGCTAGGGAAGCTTGGAACAATTGAAGAGGAGAAACCCTTGCTTTATTGAGCAAAGATTGATTTGTTAAATTCATGCTGCTAAATATGCCAAATAGCTTAACAAAATTTTAAAATATCTCATTATTCTTCCTATTATATCTCATTATTCTTCCTATTATATGATATACCAAACAAAAAAATTGAAATCGTAAAACACTTGCTTTAGAATATGATTTCATTTTTCATTTTTTAATGTAACTAAATATGCCAAATAGTTTAATAAAATGTCTATAATTTTGTTAAGTGGCATGTGGTGTATCTATACTGCTTATGCGCGTTATATTGTATTAATTTATAAAAAAAAAAATATATGCCCCATATTTCTCTTACAAATGGCAAATAAGCTAGTCAGACAAATTTGCATTAGGCAGAGATGGGTCATGTTATCTAGTTAATATGTATAAAAGATGTTTTTTTTTTAGATTTTTAATTAAAATAGTTTAGATAAGTCATTATTTTAATTTTTAAATAAAAATATTATTAATAAAAATTAAATACATTTGATAATTTCAATCCAGTCAAATTTCAAATCATTCAAGTCAAATTAAAATTCAGTCAATTAGTGATTTCTTACTCTATTGAGGTAGATCTTGGGGCATAGGGTCTTTACCTTATATAGATATATAATCTAGCGATAAAGTACACTTTGTGAAGAGTAGAGGTCTCGAATTCAAATTTTTCATTCACTATTATACTTAGAGCTACTAATATGAGAAAACTATTTCATATTATGTAACTCACAATATTGTTTCAATCTATTAGATCTCTCATAAATTAAAAGAAAATATTTATGTCTTATAGGTGAAGCTAAGTAATTTCATAGATAGCAAAGTTTTGATGGGCCAATTAAGATTATATATGGATAATATACTTTTTAAATGTAATATATGAAACAGTATTAGCAGATTGAGATATTTTTGTGAGGAAAAGCTATCACTCTCGGTGTTTAAATTATTGGTCAATTATGCGTTGATCAAAATTTTGTGAATTAAGTAATCAATTCATAAATAATTATCGTCACACAATAATATTATGCTTTGTCATTATTTATATTTTCCCTTTTTTATTTTTGTTTTTCTATTTATGTTGTAGGAGATAAAACTTTTTCTAATTTGAATTTTATCAATAATTGAAAAGCCTTCAAAATTATAAAATAATATATATATATATCTATGGCTATTCAAAATCTTGTGAATTTTATTAGGTAAACAAACATTTTAAAAAATTGTATCCTAAACTACATAAGATGTTTTTTTTTTTCTGTTATGAAATATCTATGAACAAGTGATTTGAAAATATTTAATTTTAAAATTTGATTTGTAAATTATTATTGCATTCCTGAACATGTTTAATTTTGATGGCTACAGGCTTTACCTTTATTTTTTTTATTTATTTACTATAATTTTCTGTAACCACAACTCATTTTTCGTTCACTACATAATTAATTAAAAAATATTATTTATATATTTTTAAAAAATATATAAACGATATTTAAAATATTTAAAAACAAAAAATATATATATAATATGATAAAATAATAAAAACTATTTATTAAAATTTAAATTTTGAATAAAATACGTAATTTTTAAAAAATTTTTTGACAAAACGATATAGGTTTAAATTGATTTTATTTGATCCGGTTTCTGATTTTAAATGATTTTGCTGATTTTGACCAATTTTTTAACTGATCAATTTCTTATACTGAATCAAACCAAATCATTTTTCAATTTTTGATTTTATCAATTCAACTGATATATCCAGTCGGATTTTAAAAATACGGGAGGGAGGGGGGATGATATGCTCGTATTTGTCTTTACAATGTTCAAAGTATGAGTTGAAAAGCGAAGCTCGAAAATTGTTCTCCTCACATCTTCCAATCAATTAGTCTCCTCTCCTTAATTAATTGGATATTCCAACATTTTCTTTGACTCAGGCCCTCTTGACTTTGAATGCAAAACTTCTTCTGATAAACAAGTCAATAACTATACAGAAACAATCCTAACCAGTTCCATAATATATACCCCTTACTTCCCTTCTAATAAATCATCAAAACTTTCCTTATATTTCCTTAATCATCATCAGCAATAATATTGAACTTTCAACACTTCAAAGAAGCAAAACCCAGTTCATGGAGATTATATCAGGACCCATCAAGATCATAAACAAGGCTTCAGAATTTTACACTATGTGCATGAATGAGTGTTCCGATGAGTTAGACTACATAATTGGGAGGTATTCTTTCTTGATGCTCAAGTTACAAACATGTCAGAAAGCTTCAATTTTAGTTCTTTGAAGTTAAACGAGATTGAGGAAATTGAAACTCTCAGGCTCTCATAACTCAAAAGGTGCGGATAAAGAGATGATTTTCTATTGAGAGGAGGAGAAGGTGAGATGATTGTTTCAAAAAGTTAGGAGAGATTCCATTTATGTTTTATATTCATATAATTTGTATCTTCTTCTACTCCCATATTAGTTATTGACAATATCTATATATATATTCCGTCCTTTTCTTACTTTCTCCCAATTCTTCTTTGCTACTGGAAATTATGGTGTCATTGGTCCCATGTGGACAATCAGAGCCATACAAATTCTTTATATATATATATATATATATATATATATATATAGTCCTTAAAATTAAATTAATTATAATATAATATACATGTATGCAAATCATTTTCTTTGATATAAATTTACTCTTATATTATTTAAATATTTAAATTAAATCTAAAATTTAAATAAAATTATAAATAACTATATTTTAATAACTCCAATATTCATATATTAAATTCTGAGTAATTAATTTTAATGATCACCTAATTATAGATTAAATTGTGTCATTTAAGATCAATTTTATGTCATTAGTCATTGAAATATTATTTCTGTTTTAATTCACTTATCCTGGAAAAATTAAGAATTTTTTATAGCTGAAATGCCACGTGTAAAAACTTTTAAATAGATAAAATGTCGATTTGGTATCAAAACTTTTTTAAGAAGTTCAAATTAATGCAAATTAACTTTTTGAGTTAATTCAACTCCTACAATTGAGTAAATTCAACACTTAAAATTAGATTCAATCTATCATAAAATTTGAATTTAAATATTAAATTAACTCAAAAGTTGTATTTGAGTTTATTTGAACTTGAAAAGGTTTAGGGGTCAAATTAATTCTTAATTCATTTAAAAATTTTGGCTACCTGGTATTTCAGCTATTGAAAATTTTCAATTTTACCAGAGTGAATTCAAATAAAAATAATGTTTAATGATTTTAATAATAATTACCTATTAAACTTTAGGTGGAGCCGTCATATTATGCGAGTTTGATATTGCAATCTAGGGCAAAAATTCAATGTAGTAAAAAAATAATAATATTTTAGGTCAGAGCGAGTTCGAGTTGCATTTCGAGTTCAACCTTAAAAATAATTTTGGGTTGCATTTCGAGTTCACCCGTAAAAATAATACTTTAAGTCAGATCAAAGTCATTAATTATTCAATTTTTTAAAAAATATTTTGAAATGTCTATTTAGATTATTTATTATTTATAAGATATTTGCTCATAATTTGTTAAGAAAATTTTTAAATAATTTTTAATTAAAATAGAACTTGATTAAAATTCTTATTTTTGTTTAAATTCTTATAAATTATATATAATTTATTTTCTTAACTAAATGACTATATATAATGAAAAACGAATAGTTGAATTAAGTTCATATAAAATTATAATTAAATTATATATCATAATTTAAATTAATTAACATACGTTTATATAGTATACAATGATAGCAAATCACTCATTATAAAAAATTGTGTATCATAATAAAATTAATTTTGTTTTAATATGTGATTTTATTATGTAAAAATCAAATTTATTACAATAATTATCAAGAATAATTAAATTTGTGACAAATTTTTATTATAATAAAGGAACATATAAAATGAATTTTGACATACTCTTTTTTAATAATATTTTATCATAATATTTTGGCACTAAATTTTTAGTATCCATCAAATTACATATAAGAAAAAAATATTCTTAAAATAATATCTTTGTGACTATATTAAATTGTTTAAAAAATTATAATAAAATTACTTTATCACAGCAAATGACGTTTATTCTTACAAAATAATTTATCACAATAGATAAAAATTATAATTTAAACACATAAAAAGGCACAATAATATTACAAGTGTATTTATTAAAAATAAAAATATCACTATATTTAAATAAAAATAAAATTGAATCTAAATATAAATTTAATTAAATAATCTAATAATTTTAAAAAATAAATTTCTTTCCTTTTCACTCTATTCTCCTATTTTACATATTTAAAAATAAAATTTATTCTTTTTTTATATTGTCATTTGATTGAGTCGGGTCATTAAATTGATCTATTTATATCAATGTTTATACAACCTGTCAGGTTGATTTAGATACAAACTGATTCGACTTCAAGATTCTCAAACTATTTTGGTTTCAGATCATTTTACATTTACTTGAATTCGGACGGAGGTTGGATCCCTTTTTCGAAACTTATTTAAATTAATTAAACTTTTGGATCGAGTCAAAAACTATCACTCTACTTATAATTACCTAATAAAATTACTATAATAACTTTTTTTTTTCAAATATGAAGACGCATGTAATACAAATATTCAAATACAAAGACACGTAATACAAAACGACTGTTCAAAAAACCCAATATGGCAATTAGACACATTCTCATATTAACAGAAAAATACCGAAACCCATTTTCGAAAATTTAAAAAAGAGAGAATTCAGGAGAATTGGTAGTTACAGCTACCACAACAATAGTAATTGAAAATTTAGACTTTTTGCAGAAACACATTCACGAGGAGACGCTCACAGCGACAACTGATACATTCTCTATCGCCACTCTTTGATGCATTTCATCGAACATCTTTCCGTGCGTCAATCCCCAGCAACCTCGAGAACGAAATTCAAGATCCAACCATTAAACCAAAACCCATAATTTTGCTCCTCAAAAACCATCCTAACATCCTCCTTCAACATTCCAGCCAAATCTCTGCAAGAAACCATCCTATCTTTATAAAATGTCAATACTTTGTAGAGAAGGTGAACTGCTATAATCATGGCCAACCGCTACAAGAAGTTGCAGATGCTGCCGCTAGCCGATGCCCGTGTCCTTCGAAGACAGTGGTCGAATCCAGTCTACGATAGAGAAGCTTTGGAAGGGATGCGGCACTGAGATCCAACACGCAGGATCCACTCCTGTTCATGAATTGACAGAAAAGGGTTGGGCGCTTGGGAAGGGAGGAAAGAGAGATATGGACTTGTTGCTAAAGTTTGAGGACTATGAGAGATATGGACTTGTTGCTAAAGTTTGAGGACTATGGGTGAAGTTAAACCAAAATAATATGCTGTTGTTTGTAGAGAATTATGAGAATAACATTCCATTGAAAGATGATCAACTAGTCAAGAATAAAATTGTTTGCTAATCTGATAACGTATATCATGTGTTGTTTTCATATTTAATTAAATATAACTCTTCAGAAGCTGCAAATTGGTTGATAGCTTGATGCTTGATGTTGCAGACGGAAAGGCAATGAACCACAATTGCTAGCTATGGAAGTCAACAATGCTCCCTCTACATCTCTAGTAACCTTCCGGTTGATCAAAGTGATTGCGTATTCTATAAGCTCTGCCTGGCATGGTAATGTTAGAGGCCCTTTGCTGGGCAAATCAAACTCTTCTGCCATGTTAAATAGCTCTGTGGTGATTTCATTATAAAGATATTCTAATGGAAGAAGAAAGCGCTTTTTATCTACAGAGTAAACAACAAAATGGCCTTTCTCTACCATTGGCAATGTGCTACAACTGCTTTTATCATTAGCAGTTTTGACTGTCTGTGGCAGCATGATTCTTTGTCGCCGAAGAGCAGCCACCCTCTGCCATTTCCTTGCTAACTTGATGAGATTCTTAGCATTGATCATCTCGCTAATCAGTCTATGAAGGGAAAGAGTTTTCTTGGGAGAGATTTTGGGTATTGATTCTTTTGATTGCTGAAGTTGTGATGCAAGAAGGCAAAAAAAAAGTGAATTATATATTTACAGGTTCAGGACTAGTCCGTTTCATGAAGATCCCATAATGCAGGGATATGTAGGAGGCAAAGCCATGTGATGGTTGGATATAAGAGTCTGTTGCCTGGTGGGTGTGTTTTGCGTGTGTTTGAACCATCAACTGCTATTCAAGGCTATGTCTTATTGGCATCTTTTTGCCAAGTGGTTTAGAGGCTAATTGGATTAGATGCAAAACAGGTAACTCATGGGTACAGATCACAACGAACTATGTGAACCATTGAAAAAAGAAAAAAGAAGATAAATTGGTAAGCAGACATGAATGTGAACGTAGAATGTATTTTACAAGTTGTTAGCGGGACTTGCCGTTAGGAGTTAATATAGAGGGGCAATGTACTGCACCACTGTACAAAGCAACCCCCCAGCTGGGGATATCCACACTTGCTAACCAAGACGTAAGCCTTGGCCACCAGACCTTATTTGGTGAAAGTTGGCAGTATTTTGCAGATTTTATATTGCATCTAGTCTGTACATATATATGCACGAGAAAGAAATAACAAAGGGGACCAAATATGTCTGCTTTGTGTATGTAGACACATGGGTTTGTGTTTATATATTATCCACTTTTTCAATGGCAGAACTAGATTTAGACGGTAACCAGAAGCCATTATACAATCGTGAAAATTAAGACAAAAGCTATTTATTAGTAGGGGGTCAGTATATATTTTTATCTTGAAATGGTTGTCACATGCGTGACACCACACATGTAGCACCATTCATGTGACAATAATTGTTTTCGGAAGGCAAATTCTAAAGATAGATAGTTATGCCCAAAAACAGTCTGAAGCTTTTGTTGCAGCCGCAAGTTTGCCAATTTGGTTGCAGTTCAAATCATGGAAACAAACTCATTAAAAAGACAAAGGAAATTCGACATTAATAATTACTCTTCTGTTCTAAAAAGATTGTTTATTATTTTCTTAGATGTCTCAAAACACACGTCCACTTTCATTAATTATAATTAAAATTTTCTTATATACCCTCATTAATTATTAAACTAATAAAATACATTTGTTTTTCATAAACTACAATTAAAGGTATAAATGAAAAATATATTATAAAATATAGTAAGTTGTCAAAACGTTAAACATGATTTTTTAAACAATGTGAAAAAAATTTATAGGCGACAACCTTTTTGGGACAGAGTAAAAAATTTGATACATTATTTGAAAATTTCTTCCATTTCATTCTCGGAGATCAAGCTTACATCAGTTCAGAAAAAAAAATGCTGATAGCAAAATCCTCCAAGCAAATAACTAGATAGCATACTAAATATATAATTTTCCTTTGGCATACGAGAGGAGACCACTGCAAGATGAAATTGATTTATAGAAAAGGGTCCAGAAAATATTGATAATCACCCTCTTCTTTAGGCTTATCAAAACTATCACTCTTCGGCACTGTAGTCAAGTTCTCATCCTTCTCATCAAACTTCATAGGCACCAACTTTGAGGAATTAGATTGATCATTAATTGCTTCATTAACCATTTCTATGTGAGTATTTCCATATATATCAGGTTGCAGCAAAGGGACTGCAGGTTCCTCTGGCACCACCACATGATAGTTGTTTTCATTAACTGCAACCATCTCCATGCAGCTACCACAGCAACCTTGATCGGTGCATCCACAGAAATGTTGAAAGGAACAGCTTGAAGGGTCATACGATTGAATTGACATATCATATGCAAAGTTACTAAACATGTTGTATGATGAAGGTGGAGGTGGAGGAGGAAGAGAAGACCAATCAACAAATTGATGAGGAGGAGAAGCAAGAAGAGAAGACAAGTCAAGAGAACTAAAAGTAGTAGTATGAGGAGAAAACCACGCAGAATAGTTTTCTTCGGTATTAGTTGAATTTATGAATGGGTTAGGTGGTGAGGTATTATTTTGAGGCTGTGAAGTAAAATCATTAGCTTCAGTTACTTTGACTATTGAGCTTGAATCAGAAATCTCTCCATCTGCATAATTCTTATTCTTCTTGCTGTGTATCTTTTTATTGTAGATCTTATAAAGAACCCAGTCATTTAACTGAGAAAAAATCAAGAAACAAGAAAAGATGTCATAAATATTAGTATTTTTCTCTCAAAAGAATAGCTAGTTATGAAAAATAAAATCATGGGAAAATATTTTTTTGATTAAGTTTGTTATGTTTGAGATTCAAACTTGAAATATGGTAATATATTAATAAGCTATTATATTAATGTGTGTATATAGTAGTCAATACCTTCTGTATCTCGATCTCTTTCTCTTGTTCTTTGACTTTTCTTTTGCCTTTGTCTTTGCCTTTGTCATGAATACTTGAAACAGTAGGAGGAGGAGGAACGTAGTTTTCATTAATGACATATTCATGCATTTTCCAGTTTGTTTTCCGTCCATTAGGGGACTTGCCTTCATAGTAATCCAAACACCTTCTTGTCCCTATGCATTTAGCTGGATTTGGTATTGGCTTGTCTACTCCGGTAGGCTTCCAGTATCCCTTGCCAGCTTTTCTATCCGGTCTCTGCCCATTTGGGTATTTTTTATATCTTGCACTAAAAAAATACCATTCTGTTTCTCTACTTTCCTTCAACTCATATTGTTCTGGTCATGCAAAATAATCACATTAGTCATTTCATTATACATAACCAAATAATTATTCCTATACAACAAAGCAATGGAATAATACATATATGTGTATGTGAGATAATTGAAATAGCAATCAGTTGGGTGGCATTGGAGTGTCTTCAGAATTAAAAGACCGAGGCAAAAATAAAATAAAATACATAATAGTTGAGTTGTCTTAAGCTGTGGTAAATATGTCTAATCACCTCTAATTTTTTTATTTTCTTAAAGACTTCTACAATTTTAGTATTTTCCAAAGGTTGAAATTCATTATGTAATAATATGATTATTAGGTCATTTATATTAATTGTTATTGTAGTCACCAAAAATTAATTTTATTTAATTGAATAAGTAAAATTTAGTTTTTATTCTGTTGTGATTTATTGGCATATATTTCTTATGTTTTTATTCTATTATTAAATATTTTAAATTTGTGTGAGAGAGTTTTGAATGTCTGTTTTTTTGAGTTACAAAGAATTTAAGGCACAAAATCAATTTAGAGTATTAAAATCATAAAAAAAAAATTTAGTCACTAAACCACAAGAAGATAAAAATCAAAGTTTAATGATTCAATTGAACAAAATCAATGTTTAATTATCTTAATAGAATTTTGATTATCATTCAATGATCATAATATTTACTCATCTAAAATATTTCAAATATTAATTTTGAATGAGTAATCGAGATTCTTTAAATACAACATAGCACGATTTTCTTTTTAATAAAAACACAACAATTGATATTAAATCCAACAATGGCGATTTCGCATCACATGGCATGACCTAGAAACTTGCACATATACCATAACACGAGACACAGCCTCTTATCTTACGTTATAAGAGAGGATAATAAAATAAACAAACACCATTAAAATACATGCAAATAGTATTATAATAAGTTACTAACCAGTGAGCTGCTGGGGACTCTGATTAAAAAGTTCAACCACCCGAATTCTGTTGCGAGGCAAGGGTCTGCCATTAACCTTGTTGAACAAGTAATGGGCTATCAACTCATAATCACTAGGTGCAAATCGGTAACCAACAGGCAATGAATCGAAATATTCATCGTCACTGATATTTTTATCAGAAAAATCTCCTACACTCTCCATCCCCTTCCCCTTGCCATTGTCGTTGTTGCTACCCAGTTCTGGTCTCCTCTCATTGTTTTCGTCCTCCATTATCGTTGGAGAAAGCACAAACAGACGCACACAAAGAGGAGTGGAGGAGGGTTTTGAATTACTAATGAAACTACGGGATAATATCTTGTATTATATGTACGTATATATATGTTTACATATTTTCATGTCATGACAGAAAAAGGTTTCCTTATCAACGTAAAATAGTGCGATTGCATTAGGAAACGGATTATCCGTGGTAATTTTTGGTTTAGTTATTATTATTATTATTATATACAGGGCTTCTGGATTTTTTTTTTTTTTTATTTTGATTGATTTTGCTCCGACTGGGATGCCAACTTCAAAGGCTATTTAGTTATGAATACCTCAACTTAATTTTTTTAAGGTTACTTCTTTTTTTGGATTATGCATTAACATGTTGTTGGGTTTTCCCCAATTTTCTATGCCTGAATTGATCCAAACAAATTTATCTACGTGGAAAAAATTTAAAAAGGGTTGCATCTAATTAGGTTTAGTTTTGTTTATCATTAATTCCTTTAGTCATTTTGCCTTTAGCAAAGGAATGACGTTGGAATGGTTAGTTTTGCTGGTCTAATATTTTGATTATCTCAAGAACAAAAATTTCCACGCAAAATAATATTAATTTTGCTAGAGATTAGTGGGTCTCGATCACTGAGGTAAAAAGAACAAAATTCTCATTCTCATAAAATCTGTCAATATATAAAATTGAATGTATTCGCTAAAAATACAAAATATAAGCTACAAATTGGTAATTGATGGCTGCTTGTTTGATGTTGCAGATGAATCACTGCTGCTAGCAATGGAAGTTAACAATCCTAATTTTATTTTCGATCATAATTGCATACTCCATAAGCTCTACCTAGAGGTTGCAATGTATGGATTAGTGTGGGCATGGGTAGAGTCAAAATAGATAAAGTTATAATTGATACATTTATATATTTATGATTCATTTATTATGTATATGAGTATTCATATCCACTTAATCCATTTAACTCATACTCAACCATTTAATCAATCACAGTTTAAATTATTCTAAATCAAATATTTAACTTATAATTAACAGATTTATTTTAATTGATCTATAATTAAAATTTAAAACTTTGTATAGAAATAAAATACTAATTTTATTATCAAATGGCTGAAATTATGAAAAGATAATCTTATTTTATTATAAAATAAAAGAATTTATTAATAAAAAAATGATTGATCCCTTCTATAACCTTTTTACAATTTTAAGAAATATCCTTTTTTTTATAACACGTTACCTTCTTTTTTGGGTTTCACTCACTCACATAGGATTAATTTAATTAATACTTGCATTTCACGATTTTTGCAATAAACCTAAGGGAAAAGATAACTCTGTTTTTATAAAATTTTTTAAAAAGCATTATTTTAGATTATTTACCATTGTGCAGCCTATAATTGAATATATTATTTAAAATATATTTATAAATATTAATAAATTAAATTATTTATTATATAAATAAATAATATACTTTTTCTAATTAAATAATATATACGTACTATTTTTTATTTTTATTGTGTATGATCTATTTTATAATTTTGAATATATTTTTATTTTTATTTATAGTTTGTAATCAAATAATTTTATATGTAAAATCAATAGATGCTTTAATCAATTATTTATCAAATAATTAATTTGACAAATAATAAACTGTTATTTCAAATAAATTCTAAATCTAACACACAACAAGTTATTCTCTCAAATAAACTCTTCGATCGAAAATAATTATATATATTAATTGTGAAATAATTAATCTACAATAATTAATTCGTCAACAAATTATAAGAATATACTTACTTGTTGAAATGTTAAAACGTATTAAACCAAAAGCTTTCATTACTGACAAATGAAAAATTCCTATAGTTTCACAATCTAAATGTAATCTTAAAAAATTATAAAATATTGGTTTTTTTTTTTGGAGAAGAAGAAAGCCTTCTATATCTTTTTATGTACATGATCTCTCTACATTCACGTCTATTAACTTCCTCATAGTGGGAGGTTTTCTTTCTTTTTCAATAACTGCCTAAGCAATTTATTTTATCCTGATAGGTTTGGGCTCCCAATATGGGTGAATCCAAGCCCGTAATCCAACATCTCCCACTTGCACATAGTGGGATACACAACCAACTTGAGAAAACATATTTTATATACTCTGCAATAGTTCATACTTAGAAAATAGACCATGTGACCAATATACTTCAAGAGCTCAAATCTATATATCTATTAGGAATATACAACTTCTCGACTAAATGGTGTTTAGAGTAGATTATAGTATATTGTACCCTACACCATTTTTTTACATCTATCAACTCTCATGATCTCATCTATGGTTATACTTTATATTCACAATTTTATTTTGTCACGTAGACAAATTATAATTGGTCGACCAATAAATATAAGTTGATGTGATACTCCAATAATCTTCCTCTTCTTACGATCTTCTTAACTTCAACTTAACTCACTTGTCTAGTAATGTCTCACTGGATCGTATCATTCATGATCCTTTGGCAACACCCTAAGATAACAAACATTAAATTAAGTCTTAAGTATTTGATAGGAGTCATAAGGATATAATTTGAGGATTCTTCTTTTCCTCAAGGTCTCACATAATAATAAGTTGATATTTATTACTTTTATTATCGTTAATGGTCATATTTATTACACACGTGGTATGAATCACATATTCAACATTTTTCTCCTTTCTCATGGAGTGTATGTCTTTCTTAAACTAAATATTGTACGAATGATAGTCTAGACGCACTCAGCATCTAACTTGAGTTCACCAACCTACTCATTAATACTCATTGAAACTCACATCTGGCAATAAAAGTAGATATAGTGAAACATAAATTCACTTAAATTGTTATAATGACCTTGTGTCATTATTAATATGAAATTATGAATTTTAAGCTAGAACTTAATTATCACCTAGATAATAAGCTTAAAATTTGTCTCATCTTTAAACATTACAAAATGATTAAAAAAAAAAGCGATTACATCATGTATGAGAAAGTTAATCTCTTATCTGTCTGATATACTTTTCATAAAATAATCAAGAATGTACTCAAGAATATTCATTTGTATGTATTTTAATAATCTCCGTTATCATTTAGACATTAATCAAACATTTGTAAACATTGAAAAATACTTAATGATACAAATACATTAATATCTACACATTCCTTGATATTTAATATGCTTAACAAATACATCTCTAGGAACATACTTCGTAAGTGGATCTGCAATCGTATCTTGCTTAGAAATGCATTTCATGTTTACTTCTTTGTGTGTCGTCGTGTCTTTAACAAAGTTGTACTTGGTGTCTATATGCTTGATTATACAATGAAACTTTAAGTCCTTAGTATATGCAATAACCACTTGACTATCACTGTTGACTAACACTGTATCAGTGAAACTAGCAGAGACCCCTAGATCATCCAAAAACCTTTTAAGCCATACAGCTTCTTGTACTACTAAAGAAAAGTCCATGAATTTGGCTTTCATTATAGGCAGGGCTATACGTGACTGTTTCTTACTACTCCAAGATATGGTGCCATTACTAAGTAAGCAAATGAAACCTGAGGTAGACTTTCTCTCATCTAAGCCTTTTCCCCAGTCAACATCTATATAAAGTCTCAAGTGCATATCACAGCCTTGATAGCATAGCGAGTAATCAATAGTTCCATTTAGATACCTCAAAATCCTTTTTACAGATTTCCAATATATTGGGCCTGGGTTGGATTGGTATATGCTCACCATGCCAACAACATAACATATGTCTGGTCTCGTACACATCATGGCATACATTATACTACCAACCATACTAGTATAAGGAACTCTACTCATTTGTTCCTTTTCCTTTTGATTCTTAGGATACAATCTTCGGCTCAAATCTTTGTCTTTAGCTATAAGAGTATCAATGGGCTTACAATATTAAATCGTTCAACAACTTTTTTGATATATATCTCTTGCAAAAGAGACAATATTTTCTTTAAACGATCTCTTTAAATCTTAACTCCAAGAATATATGTAGCTTTACCCATATCCTTCATTTCAAAGTTAGATGACAATCACACTTTGATGTTATTAAGATACTCCTTATCGTTTTCAGCTATAGTTATGTCATCAACGTATAATGATAAAATCATAAATTTATCCTTAGACCTTTTGGTATATGTATTATGATCCTCCTCAATCATGGTAAAACCATGAGAAATGATTGTGTTGTGAAAACGAATATACCATTGCCTTAATGACTGTTTGATGCCATAGATAAACTTCAAAAGTCTACAAACCTTTTGTTCATGGCCTTTTTTAATGAAACCTATTAATTGTTCCATATAGATTTCTTCATCCAATTCTCCATTAAGAAATGCAGTCTTTACATCCATTTGATGTAATTCAAGGTCTAAGCTAGTAACTATTGCTAGAATTAAGCAAATCGAGGTAAATTTCACAATAGGTGAAAAAGTTTCTTCATAGTTGATTCCTTCCTGTTGTGTGTACCCTTTTGCAACTAAGTGAGTCTTGTACCTCTCAATGGTACCATCAGCCTTTCATTTTATTTTGAGAATCCATTTATTCCTAATGGCTTTGTGTCCTTTCAGGAGATTAACCAATTTCCAAACTTGATTAGATCCCATACACTCTATTTCCTCATTCATTGTCTTAATCCATTTACCCTTAGCAGGGCATGAAAGAGTCTCTTTCACATTCTTTGGCTCATCCTCTTCTTATGGAAGAATCATAAAAGCTATATCACCTTCAATCTCAAATTGGTGGTGAGGAATACTTACACGATTACTTCGACATAATTGAGATTCGTTAATCCTTAAATTGCTCCTACTCAGACCAAGATCATTTTCAATTCTTAAATTGCTCCTCCTTGGACCAGGATCACTTTCATCCACATGAGATGATGACATTGGGATAGGTGAAACTAATTCATCATTTGTCAAAATTCTCCCACTTGAATGACGTGATGCTAACAAGTATGGATCCATGGTCTTAAAAAGTGATAAGTCTTGACTTATCTCATCTTGTTTAGGAAATTCGATTTCTAAGAATATGACATTGTGTTATTCAAATTCAATTTCACTCTCATTGTCATGTTCATCTATGAACATGTAACCTTTTGAGGTTTTGAAGTACCTTATAAAGATATTTTTCTTTTCTTTTGGATCTAATTTACCATATTTATGAAAGAAATCATGAACATAAGCAACACATCTCCAAGGTTTTAAAACACTTAGGTCAAGTTTTTTTGCCAGTCCATAACTCATATGGAGTGGTGATAACTAATTTTGTGGGCACTCGATTAAGTATAAATGTGGCAGTCAACAGTGCATCACCTTGAAAAGTGATTAGCAAATGAGCTTGAGCCATCATAGACCTAACCATCTCAAGAAGAGTTTTATTCCTCCTTTCGACAACACCATTTTGTTATGGAGTTCTGGGAATACTCAATTGATGTTGTATCCCTTTTTCATCACATAACTCTCTGAACTGATCAGATAAGTATTCTCGACCTCGATCAATTCTTAATACTTTTATTTTTTCTGTCTAATTGATTTTTAACCAAATTCATATAGTTCTTAAAGCAACTTAATGCTTCAAATTTATGAAATATCAAACAGACATAACCATATCAAATGTAATCATTAATGAATGTGATGAAATAAAATTCTTTATGCCTAGTTTTCACATTCATATGACCACATACATCAAAATAAACTAATTGCAATGGAAATTCAGCCCTTGTTCCTTTTCCAAATGGTTTTCTTGTAGTTTCTTCAACTAGACAACGTTCACAAGTTGATAAATCTACTTTGTCAATATTAGCCAATAAGCCTTCTTTGGCTAACCTATTCATTCTTTATTGACCAATATGGTAAAGTTTAGCATGTTAGACATTTACATGATTCTCATAATCATGCGATGTTGCAAACATAAAAAAACTTGCAATAAAACTACTTAAGTCATAATCCAAATCCATCACAATAATACCGTCTAGAATGTAACCAAAACCATAAAAATTTGTTCCCAAAGACAAATTAACACATATGTCATGAAAAGTTCCAACTAAAACCTAATCTAAGCAACACCAATACAGAAATTAAATTTTGATGAATATGTGGAGCAAATAGCACATCAACCAGAATGAGGTTTGACCAGCACACATGACTAACTTATATGTGCCAATCTCTTTCACCTCAACTTTGGCATTGTTTCCTAAAAATATCTACATTGCTTTATGTGGGACTTGTCGAAAGTCTACAAAGGCTTTTTGATCCTTTGCTATGTGGTTTGTGGCTGCTAAGTCTACAATCCATAAATAATACGATTCAGTTAGATAAATAATACTAGAAACACAAAGTTCACTAACATATGCAGAGCAAGATACCTTTTTTTTTTGTTCAGTACAATCTTGAGTGAAATGACCACGTTTGTTAAAGTTATAACACTTGAACTTTGTTATATTCCTTTTCTTGTTACGTTTTTTCTTACCATGTTGGTTTTGCTTAGGCTTCTTGCTTAGTTGAGCTTCTTCTTTTTCCTTTGGTTGATTGAAATCCACTTTAATACTTACGCTTTCACCCTAAACTTTGATGCTTGCTAGAACCAGTCATGTACACATTAGTACTTGCCTTAGCAGCTTCAAGGCAATCCTCATCCAGCTCAAAATGGTGCATAACATCTTCTAGTGTTTTAATATTTTCATTATAGGTCAAATACATCTTCATATGCTTCCAGCTTTGGGGTAAGGAACGAATGACAACTTAGACTTGTTGCTCATCTGTTAAGGTATAATCAACATCTTTCAGCTCAGTTATCATGTTTGACATTTGCCTTAAATGTGTTTTTATATTATGTTCAGGATGTTTCTTATATGTGTTAAACTTTATAGTCAATGATCTGAGTTTGGTTACAGTCATACCTCTAAACTTCGCTCTTAATGTAGATCATATGTTCTTGGCATTATCATACCTACGAAACTCACACTTGATGTCATCATCCATACTGCTCAGCAACGTAATACGAGCTAGAGTTTTTCTTTTTTCAAGCTTTATAGGCTTCATGATCCTTTTTATGTTGGGTCGTTTGCTAATCCATGACAGTGTTCTAAGGCTTAAGAGCCTCTTGCTCTTCCAACACATACTGTATTTTCCTTCTCCAAATCTCATAATTATCACCATTCAGTTTCTCACTTTTATTGAGCTCATCGATAATATCTTTAGAAGCAGAAGCTAGTTGTAAAACACAGAGTTCTACATAAGAAATGCACACAAATTTTAATGTCCAGTTTTACATGCAAGCACTTTATCATTAATTAATTATGTCGATAAATACATAACATTAGGTTTAGAGTCAAAAGGTCATAGTGTTTTTTATCATTGTCTAAAATCCTAAATACAAAGTAATTATTGACAAAATTAATTAATATAAAATTTTATGAATATTATATGCATCACTTATATTTAATTGCACAAATTAAATATTTCTAATTATTTTATTATAATCATAAATAATTAATTGAACTTAAATAAATACATTAAATAAGATAATATTGATGAAACAAAATAAATATATACAAAGTACAAAACTCCAAACAAAAGAACTTAAAGTCATACAATCCATAAACAGATAATTACATTAAAAACTAATTCTCATCTAAGTAACCATGCACTTGACAGTGATGAAATGAATGAGTCTAAAATAAAACTCAACAGGAAGATGAAGAAAACTTCTAGGTATAAAAGTCGGATTAGAACTACATTAAATCACAGTGGACCTCAAAAAATTTCTTACAAAGCATTTGACCAATTTAGAATAGGACCCATTAATTTTCAGGTCAGACCACAAAAGGTCAAGGGGGTCCATATACTGTGAAATTAAAGCCAACTTTAACGTTTTATATCTCTTTTCATGAGTGAGCAAACCACCTTCCCAAATAATATCCTGAATCTTGTCATTCACATTAATAATGTGATTCACCATACAAGTTATATCATCACATGAGGAAATTCTCTCAAGATTTTTAAAATTTTTAATCATCTAATGCACTTTAATCCTTTGTCTTTTAGTCCTAATTTCTTTAGGAGTCATTATGGTGATTGTCATAATTTTTTGTAATAAATACAACAAACAAACACATAAAATGAGCAATCAGACACATAAAATTACAATGATTAGAACTAACTTAATCAATTTTTTGTGGAATAACAACTCATTGGACCATAAAATAGTTAAGAAATTTTTTTTGAAATTTTCTAAGACCTAAAAATAATTTTTATGAAATTTTATTGAATTTTGAATACATATATATTCAAAAAAAATAATTTTAATATCCCAAAAAATTGGGATGATAAAAAATATGAATTTGAGAAAAAAAAAAAAGGTAAAAAATGTCCATGCACACACTCTCACGCATCTCACAAAAGAATTTTATTGTTTTTTTAGAGGAAACGACATGTCGTAATCAAATATATTGAGCAATCAAATATATACAAAATGTTCCTGCAAACTTCAAAAATATATATCATAAAAAAATAATCGGATTTGGATATTGAAGTCAACTTGGGAGGCCATATGTTGGCTATAGAGCATAATTTGTACCTGTACACGCCTGAGAATATCCGGTTTTATTTTTTATAAACTTTAATTCAATTGTATTTTTTAAAGAATAGCTAATTTTATTTTCTTTTATTTTGAAAAAGCAAAATTGAATAAATTGAATTAGTCAAATTTTATTATAATATATATTTAAAATATTTTTTTCACTTTTAAATATATATTTTATTTATATATTTATTTAAACATAAATTTTTTTTACATTACTTGTATAAATAATGATACAGTTTATTTTTGGTGATGTATATATTTTAAATGGGTGTTAAATGAATACTCTTATCGAATCCATATTTATTCATATATTAATAGGATTAAGTGAATAATAACTCATTTAATACTTATTTAAAACATAACTCACCAATTTATCATCCATGCCCATTTTAAAGGATGAGTATGAATGGGTAAAAGAGTATGATAGGTAAATGGGTATGGATGAACTTTGCTACCCCTACTTAATACTTTCTTAAAACTAATTTTATATATATATATATATATATATATATATATATATATATATAATCAAAGTTTAGAGAAACCAACTTGCTTAATTTAACAAATCATCATTTCAAAATTCTCTTCATTTAACATATCATTATCTTTCTAATTTTTTAGAAATTTGATTTCATATAATATATAAATGATAAATAATTAAAATAATTATGAAATATTTAATTTTATATTTATTATAAGATCAATTATGATAAAATTTAATTTTAGCATTAATTGTTAATGTTAATTTATATATGAAATAAATTTCAATTTTAATAAATATTATAAAAAAAATATATCATATATAAGATGTTATTTTTTAAAATCACTTACTTTAAAAAATTTTATAAATATTTTTATAATTTAAAAAAATAATTAGATGAAATCTATTATATGTAATAAAGTTGAGGCAATGATAAACTCTCATCTATGAATTAACACATGACACTTTCTCATTTAGATATTTTTTTATATAACTTTAAAACTTTTTCACACTTGCTTATACAAAACTTTGCTGATATAATTTATTTAAATTTAATTTAAATATAGATGAAATTTAATAAGAAGTATAAAAATGAAATTTAATAAAATAAAAAATTTAGATTTAAAATTTTTAATAATTAATGATTGAAAAATAATTAATAAAAATACCTTTAATAATAAAAATAATAAAAAAGAGAAAAATTGATACAAAATCTAAATCCACAATCGATTAACTTAAGAATCAAGAAAAAAGAAATAAACGTTATTAAAACATGATTAAGAATTTTTTATTTGTAGAATATTTTCTTATATAATGAAATATGAAATTATTATTAGTTAAGATATTAATGGTATATTAAAATTAAAAATAAGAATTTTATTTATTTACATATATAACATATAGAAATGAAGATGAAAGGTGAATTTTTAAATGGATACAAAATATTTAAGATATATATTGATTTGAAAGACTTTAATATGATTGATTAAAGAAATAATAGATTGAATTTTATTGATTGAAAAAATATAAATACATAATAGTTGAACTAAATATTCTTAATAGAAAATTATATATATATTTTGATCGTAGGAATTATTTATGATTAATGTTGTCATTTATCAAGTTTGTCCTAAAAATTATTTATGATAAATGTTTATCATTTGTCAAATTAATATTTTAATAAATAAGTCACTGATAATTATATACTTTAATTGTATTAGTTAATTGAAACTATAAAATAGTTAATTAAAAAGAAAAATAGAAAAATAAATAAAATATATAGAAAGAAAAAATATTTTACAAGATATACAAAATAATTATTTATCTAAATTAAATGATAAAATAGAAAATAATTTTAAATAATATTAATTTAAAAATTATTTATTTGGTGTTCTTATATCTAAAATAAAAATAAGATACAATTTTTTTAATTATTTTATAAATATTTTGACATTATAATTTATGCAACACACAGATTAACGACTAATTGCTATATTAAACAAATATTTATGAGACTAAGAAGTAAAAGAGAAGAGATTTAGACACTTGAGTGTTGAATGCTAATTTTGGTGGCAGAAGGGAAACGAAGTGTCACAAAACTAGACATTAGAGCGGCATTTGGTTTGCTAATTTTGATAAGAAAATGACTCAAAAATGTTATATTTTAATATTTTATTTATTTAAAAATATTACATTCTCTAAAAAATTAAAATTTCGAACTCACAATTGGATTTTAGAAATTTAAATCTCACCACTTGTGGAGACAATTAGAGTAACTAAAGGCTCTTTAGCTATTATTATTATTATTAGGAAAAAGTATATATAAAAAAAGCTTATGATTTAATTTTATTACATGTGGTTGTGATTTAAAAAAAAAAAAAAAGAACAAATATTGCTAATACCATTGACTGGAGCCGAGGTTGAAATTAATATTAACAAGTAAAGGCATCTTAAATAAGGAAATCCCGATTGTCAATTTTTTTTTTTTCTATTTTTACAATTATTAAAAATATTAAAAATTTTAAATTATATTAGAACAAAAAACCAATTTAAAAATTTTGCATCATCTCCTATAATTTTTCTATTAATTAAGATATATAGATAAAAACTTTTAAATTCTTAATTTTTTTTTATCATATCACTTTAATCTTATAAAATAATCAGTATCATTGAAAATTAATTAAATTTATATTAATATCACCGTTGTTCAGGATTAAACTCTTAAGTGAACTCCATCTACTGAAATAGACACCACCTGATTAAAGCTCAGCTAATCTTTTATATTCTCCTTCTCTTCTCACAATTTTACTCATTTTTTCTACCACCTTTCTTCCACTCATCGCATCAATCATTACCATGATCATATCTTTAACTCGAAACTACTTAAAAAAAAAATCTGTGCTTCCATTTTTATTTCTCCTTCCATGTTTGCTTCCGATTTCTTCTTATAGAAGGAGACAATTATTTTTTTACCAAATTATTATTTTGGTTTTTTAATTTTGCATGCTCATCAAAAATGATTTTATAACTAATGTTAATTCTTTCAAATAAATCCATAAGTCAATAATTTAGAATAAATTCATAATTTACTGATATAATTAATTACCGATAATTCCAAAGTGGTATTCGTCCATAATAACTCATATTTTATAAAATTTTATATGAACCCTTCTAATATCTCAATCCTATTCAACTAAACCTAATGAAACTTCATTAATCAATTTATTATTTAACACCAATAAACCTCAATCTCATAATAGCATCAAGTCACTTATTTAAAATAATAAACATTGTATAAATTACTTAAATTAATCATATAAATTTTAGCTAATTAAATTACTTTTATTATTATTCTTCTTATTTTATTGACAAATTAAATTTTATAAATTTATTAACTTGAAAAAAATTTGGCGATGCTACAAGGGATTAGAGGTGTGGCTAAGACTGGATTATTAGGGGGTTCTTTGGGATTTGTAAAGGAGGAAGAAGAGAAGCAAGGGATGGTTGTGGATTTGTTGAAATTGATGACTTTTTTTTTCTTGATTTATTGTATGTTTGATTGCTAAGGAAATGAAAGAAAATAATGAAGATGACAAAGAGAAGATTAATTTTAATTCATTAGAGTAGTTTTTTTTAAGTAAATTAAGATTAATTAAGTGTTAGTGAAATTTTAGATGGATTAATGACTCAT